>JAQGAH010000544.1:0-33323 GCA_034696885.1 Lepidocyrtus paradoxus | reverse complement strand
AATGAAAATACTTAAGTTGGACTTTGAAAAAAATCTCGAATTAGCGTATTTGTAATTAGCGTATTTGCAATACCACGGGTGCACTGCATCCAGAATAATATGCTTCGTCAAGGTTTCACAAAAAAAAATTTAAAGTGTTTAAGAGGAAACCTTGAAAGCATGAAAAAGCAAAAAGGAAACTTGCGTAGATTTACTGTTGCATTCAATTTCTTATAACCAACCTTATGACATAGTATCCATATGAATATAAGATGATTAGTAGCATCAAGAAAGCGAAAAGATTTCTACTTTCCCTTCCACCATAAGATTTTTTTATCAATACTTTATATTTTGTTTCTGGCGGAGAGATAGCCAAGTAGCAAAATAATAAACTGCATGAAGTCATCATAAAAAATCTATGTAGGTTCCTCCAATCCTCATCATCATCAAGAGAAAAGCTTTCAGCTCTCCATTTTCTCTTCCCTTTCCCCAACTGATGTAATGCCTATATCTCATCTTCAGCAAAAAAAAAATGAGAAAAACACAGCCATATATGCCTTATAATAGATCATGTATAAGTATATTTCATCATCCCCTAACATGAGCTGCTCTTTCCGTCCTAAAAACTCGTTTAAGAAGGTAGATAGTAACTCATCTAAAATATTAATTTTCCTTTTTACTCCCCCCTAGAAAAAAATGAGCACAGAAGGTTTTTTCTTCAAGATTTGATGGATAGTAATGGGAAGAGCCTAAGGTTGCTATTTTTGTTGCTTTCACCTGCGAAAAATTTGTATTCGCCACTTTACCCTTTTTTTGCAGTAATGTGAGCTACGAAGAAAAAAAAATGTTAAATACCTTCCCATTTTTTTAAGGTAGGATAGGAATAAGAGAGTGGATAGGATCGTCAAAGGAGTCATTGAACAGGAAAGTTAAAAAAATATTAGATTCCATCAAGGCTTTTAACTGTCTGTCTTGCTGATGAACAAGAGTTATGATAATGGATGGGGAAATCAAGCTGTAAAAACGCATAAACATGTTGAGATGGAGGGAACAGGAGGGAACAATCTCTCCAGAATATTCATTTTCATCGGCCCTATCAAACCGTTTTATTCGCACTCGACCTCATTTTCAAGTAAAAATATTATGGACATGAGCGAGAGATTTTAGGGGAAATTCTCAGCAAAAAAAACCTGCCCGTTACTTAAGCAAGCAACAAAATAAACATTAACCAAATTCCACATCAGCAGAGAGCCATGTCCACTTTCTCACGAATCTTCAAAACAAAATCTAGCTGGAATTAACCAAACTGGGAAGATGAGTGAGGGAAACTCGGTAATTAAACCAGCGTTTAAGATTGCGAGTATGGAAAAGAGAAACGTGTTCTTGTTTTTATTACTCTATTTACGTTTTTATGGGAATGTACATTAAATATGTTGATGTAAAATAGATAAATTAGGTTGTTTAGTCAATCTTCAGCATTTTTTTGCAAAAAAAACTGTTACATGAACCTAAAATATGTTCCATGTTCTAAACATGTAATTTATATTTGAAAATTCTACCCAAAAAAACGGAATATGTAGGAAATCATGAGAGGGGGTAAAGTCCAGGTAAGATGTCGTCGTGTAACCATTTTTTCTTAACTCGACATAGATGCCCATGCATGTATGCAATCTACGTACATGTCACAACTGAGGAAGGCTTTTATCAACTGCTTTCTTATTCTTGGGCTGAAAATCAGAAAAAATTCTGAAAAAAAGCATGATATATGCAGGGTGTCAAGACTCTGGTAATAATAACGCCGGTAATTTCATTTAAGAAGGTGGAAACTGTAAGTGGAACTCACATAGTTTGGTACTTTCACTGGAAATTTTGCAATAGGCCTTGTAAGTCTAAGGATTTCACAAGAAAAGTCACAATTTCACTCTCGACTGGAGTCTTACCAAAAGCATTTTTTATTGAGAAGGGAAACTTCCCTGGACAGATTGAATTAGAGGAAAAGGCTCATATATTTACGGAAAAAAAGTTTTTTTCCCTGGATTTTTTCCATCACCAACCTTTAACATATTTTTGGGATTGCTGTTGACAAAAAAGATTTGGACAGGGATAGTCGGCTCAGAGTGAAAATTTATTTTTCTCAGTTCCTATGTTGCATGGGTTTTATGTAATTTTCCCCAAAAATGGGTGCCACCGGAAAGCTATGAGAAACTAAGGTGGAAACTGTGTTTTAGGCGGAGTTGGTGTGGAATGCCGTAATAACAATAATAATACTAGTAGATCTTTCTCCCATTAGGAAAGGACAGGGGTGAAGGGAAAAAGTTTTCAGAGCAACAAGCTACGTAGGTAGAAATCCACCTTGGACCTCTCACCCAACAAAATTGTAAGATGGGTTAAGTGGCCGTAATAAATTTGATGGTGGAGGGAAGGCCACGGTGACATGTATTTCCTGACATCATAACAACGATAAAATTTAATTTCCGCGGGAAGTCTCCACTCCAAAATGGGATAGTCCATTAACCTCTTTGCAGAGAATGGGGAAGGGAAGAGAGGAGGAAGGAGAGATGCATGTATCATTATAATAATTGGCGAGCTGGATAATTTTTCTGGTTGCATGAGATCGAGACAAGTTATTTGGAAGTTAGGGAAAGCTCCGTTAAAACTATTTTCAAACTTAGGTAAAACTACTCAATTGATTTGATTCGGATAAATAATGAAATGAAATAGAGGGTTTAAGTACATTAGACAAGGTGTTTGGTAAATCGGAGCATTTAGGCTGCCAAGTTGCTTACATTTTCCAATTGTAGGATTAAGACGCCGTTTGAAAAATAATATAGATTTAGTAAGTTATGATACAGTATATATACATTGTCACAAAAAATTAGGTCAAAGCTCTAGATACGAGTTAGTCAAAGTGCTTTCCATTGAGTTGGAGAGGACTGCAGATTATAATGTTATGATATTGTATCCGTCTTGCTCAAAAATGATTTTATTACACAATGAAATAAAAACGGCAAAATTTCATAATCACGCAGTTCCATCCTTTTCACCCTTTTCCTAAGCTTCGCCACCCTATATATTTGGCTTATTACGAAATTCCCGGGATTTGCCCTCGGTTCCAGCAGGTGATGACTGAAAATCCTTTTTGAACTTGTGGCCTTTGAAGTTTGACTTTTGAAGTTGTGCCGACATGATTTTTTTCATACTATTGCATAAGCACCTCCACAATCTCCTACATACTATATATGATATTACACTCATTTCATTACGCTAGCCTTCCAGGATATTTTTCATCCGCAGCTACTCTCACACGATGTGATAATTAAAGGCTCTTCGATACATGGTAATCGCTTCAAACTAACTATAACAGACGGTAGTTAACTAACACCGGAGCTTTCTGATTTCCCCATTTTTCATGGGGAATGATATGGGCTGCACTTGTAATGATGTAAGAGGTGCTTCCCCGGTGACTAGCTGATTGTGCCACTCTTTCAAAATGAGCATCACAAGAGTAAACAGCACTCCAGCAGGGAGAATCTGTTAAATTTCATCGTGAATCCAGAGAGCTCGCCGACAAATTAGAAAATGCGCTCTCACAGCGACTACACCATTTTCATAATGATATCATATGAAGACGTGTGCATTCCACATTCCGCACTAACTATTATCATCATGATAAGGAGCATGATAATATCCAACACATTATACATTACCATGTTGGCCTTTTCACCCTTAAACTCCGGAATTGCATCATTCATTGCTGGAGGGATATACGGTGAAAGTGAAAGTTGCTGGTGTGGCGGTTTGTATATAGCGATATCATATGAGGATATCATTTAGCCCCCACCACAATCACAATCCTTCCAGATTCCACGCGTGAGGTTGGACTCAAAAGGATTATTATTAAGAGAGGTATAAAATTTTGGGGAAATAATATTGTCGTTGAAAGGAACATGATTCCTGTAATAAATTCTCGGGCTTGGTTCAATTTAGTTTTTTGCTCTATGCCACTTTCACCTCCACACATATTTCCCTCATGAGCTTAATACGGGGATGTGGAGGAAGTGGAGTGCTGTGTGTGCACTTATGCCGGGGTATTAACTGTAAAATAAGAGCATATTATTTATTATAAAGTTATAAAATGAATGCTCAAAAGCTCAGCATCCGTTCCGTATGCCCTTCTAGGAATAGGGACAGATAGGAATTGTACAGTGAACAAAGTGGAAATGTAAAGTCAGTGGGCAAGGAGACTGTATTATTTAGACAAGGGAAAGATCCCCTCTTTTTGGACAGTATGCGATGTCACGGTTCCGGGATAAAGGTTTAGGTGTGCTCCATTTAGAGAAATACTCGTGCAAGGATGTTTTCACACCCATTTTAAAGCTATGCATTGGGTTGGAGGAGCAGAAGATGATGATCATGATATGGTGGTGATGGCTGGGAGTGAAATGTACATATAAATGCACACACACGAAATTGCATTTTCTCCAAAAACTTGTTTAGTTTTCCACCTCGAGTTCCACTTGCAAAGGAAAGTTTGTGCAATGTTATGTAACGCCTTGTATTACATATGGGACGTGATGATTACTCCTTTCTTCTGAAAAAATGGGGAACTCCCCGAGAAAGGGGAAGCGGAAGAGAGTGAGCAAACAAAAATATAAGTAATCCATGGGGGTAGCAAAAAAAACAGACTGAAAATGTAAAATGTTTCAGATTACTTTATTTCCGTATATGCACTGCCACCCTTGCTCATACGTAGGGATATTGATGAAAGTTTAAAATAGCACGTGGCAAAATGACAGGGAAATGAGAGTAAAAAAATATTAAAAGTTTATGATACTGCTTGTTTAAAATACGACTGGAAATAAACAAGCCGAACAATAGATTGAGATTGGAGAAAGAAATTTTTTGGTAGATTATTGTGTAGATTATGATAAGTGATTGTGGCGATGATAACCGCAAACTGGATTTGAAAATTCGTAGTAGTTTAAGAGATTTGGTAAAGGCAAGCTATCTTATGGTTAGCAATGTAAATTATTTAGTACCAATACCTAACAGTTAGTCCCAATTAGACCAATTATAGCAGAATTAGACTTTTAATAAAACATATCATAATGTAACTATAGTTTCATAATAACTTTAATTGATAAGGTAATGACGAATTGTGCTTATGATACAAGTCATTTTCTGATAAACTCATTCTACTTTTATGTCAAACGTTCGAAAAAATGTGTCTTTCTTACCATGTCTTTGCAGTGATATGATAAGCTCTACAATTAAAATACCTTGTCTGCCCATTTCAAAGAGGGAAACATGTTCTTTCATTTTTAGTTAATGCCATTAGCCCAGTTAAGACTAAGACACTATCATTAGTGCTTTCTCCAAACTCAAATAAAAGTAACTTATATTGGAGTCCGTGTCCGTACAAGGGTGAAAGTCAACTCGAAAAAATACATATATGGTAACATGAACATGCTCATCATCTCCTATTTGTTCTTTATAAGAAGGGGAGAAAAACGGAGAAAACTCCTTTAAGTTTTTTTTCTTCTGCTTTTTTCTCTCCGTATCTGAAGAAAAAAGAACCATCTGGAAAAAACTTTGTAGCCTTTCAAGTCAGAAGGAAAAAAAAAAACAAAGCAGAACGAAGGGAGGAAAGTCGTCTGAAATTAAATCTTTGACCCCGTGCTATTTAATTTATTATGGGCTTAAGTAACAAGGAAAGGCATGAGGAGTGGAGAGATGAGGGAAGAAGAAGGGGAAATAAGTTTTAAATTCTTTATTAGGTTTCTGCTCTCTTCGTTCATCATCATCATCATCATCAGCTTGCTCCTCCCGATAAAAAAGGAACTCATTTCATATATATATATCGTCCAGTTCATATAATGAGGAGAGTAGCCGTTTTTTAAGGCTTTTCCAAACTGTACGCACGAGCTACGGTTGAAAAGAGGAAGAATCCATATCTCTCCCCGAAAGAAGAGAAATTAAGGCTTAATACATGTCCTTTCACGGGATCCCGGTTTCTTTTTGGCTAGCGGCTACAATGACAAGAGTGAATGTGGAGTGGAGGGAAGCAGGGAGGGCCATGCCATGTGTCAGGACAGTGCAATGTATTATGGCAAGGGTAAAGAGCTGTTTTTGCGGCTAATGCAATCTATAAAATATACTAAGTTCATTGTTCATCTTTATAAATATCAAATGTTAAAGAGTTTGGCTGGGATAGTACGTTTCTTTCGGAGAGAGAAGAGACTAGAATGGGATAAATCTTTTTTTTCCATCCTGTTTGGTGTGCGTGATGTGATGTGATGTATTTAAGCATATAATCAATGCGCATAATAAAATAGAAGAAAGGAAAATGGGATGAGGAGCATTTCTTTTTGTCTTGGAATGGGAAGATGTATCTTTCTATCTCTTTTTTTTGTTTCTGGTCACCATAATGTTCAGTGAGGTGAAGGACGCTATGTATCTAAAAAGTTAAGGGTTAGAATATAAGGTTTTTGTCATATCGACTGATTTCTGGCAAATAAGGAAGGCAACAAAGTGTAAAAACCTCATTTCCCTATTTTTGCTAGCCCTTGCTAGTCCGTCTGTCCCATGTATGTACGTTGAGTGAATGTAGTTTAGTTCTTTTTGTATTTTTTCATTTCTTAAAAGTAGATAAGGGTGCTCATAGTGCTGACAAATGTTTAATTTGACTTTGAAGAAACGTTTATTTGGGGGGGGGGGTCCCTCTAGGATAATCTCTGATGGATATGCATTCTGTATATCCAACGAATTGAACAAAATTGTGATGGTCTTTAATAAGAAAAGACAAAGTTGATGTTTTAAACGTTCAAAGTGGTGATGTAGAACTAAAACGCCATTTGACATATTATTTAAACGGATGGAGTGTTTTTAACTGAATAGCTAGAGTGGAAGCATCTACATACATAGAAAAATAGATGGTTCCACTCTAGCTCAATTTTGTAAGTTCAAACCTATAACTCTACTTCCCTATTTCAAAAATAATTCTTTTCATAACTCCATCACTTGCTACTGCCACCGTGAAATATTGGGAAGTTTATACTTGGCGTACTTAATTACAGAGGAGGATATGAAAATCAAAGTAATATCTAATTTAGTCTATACATATGCATCCATTCAAAATAACTGCAAAGAGACTTAATGAATCCTTTGATCTTAATTTCACAAATTAAAACTTAAATATATATCGGCGGCATATTTTACTAGAGATGCCACAAACGAAAGTTTTCTCAAACTGAGCTGTAAAAATATCCTTGAGTATTTACAGAATCCATTTAGTCCAATGCAAACTGGTCTGAATGACTCATATTTTTTCATTCAAATGGCCTACGGTAGTTGACAAATTTGAGATGTTGATTGACGCAGTTGGTCAAGTGATTCATAGCCCGGAGGATCAACCTGATTGCGGGAGCTCTTTCGTCCTTTTTCAGTTGAAATAATATTACCCCTTTTAAAGCCTTTTCGTAAAATATAATTTCACTCATTCAAATACCATTTATCTTTCCTTTTTAATAAGTAGCTTTGACAGTTGGATTGTTTTACAAACCAATACAGAAATGCATTTGCTATACAGCCAGCCAGCAGAATTCAAAGTTAACCAAATAGATTGTAAAAATTTTTTTAAAAATTGGTAGTCGCAGTCTTGTTTTTTTAGAGAATGATGTTAGCTCTGAGCACGGTATTCCTCCAAAAGTCATTGGCACACGCATCCTCAACCCGACTCTCATAAAAATTTCACTAATCCGCATAGCTCCTCTCCATACATGTGTGGATCATCATCATCATATCACGGCTCATGGATCATTCACGTCCCACCATTCCAACACCACCACCACCAAACCATCACCGAATTGGCATTAACGTGATAGGAAAACAACAGGGATCTAAGTGTTGTTTGGTGGTGGATTCTAGAGAAATTTATGATCCGAATAATGATTGAATCTGTAGGATATTAAAAGCAATAAATGCTCGTCCCTCTCACACAATCACAAGCATATCGGACCGGAGAAGGGAAACTCTTCGTGTCAAATAAATTGTTGGTCCAGTCCTATCCACTCTCCCACTCCCAGACTTGCAGTTCCACACTGGAAAAGAGCAATATCGGGCCAGAAAAATGGTAATGTAAACGCGACAAGATGATGCTGATGATTACACACCAAACGCGTCCACTCTCCCAAGCAAAAGGTAATAATGTTGGGGTATTTATGGAGCCACAGCGTTATTGGTGCCTTTAATGGGATCACTGGCAATCAGAAATGACAAGGAGTGGGAGAGCAGGGGAAACATTGACATCATCACAGAGATCGAGATCCAGCAGAATCTTTGCTGCTATTTTAGACGCTAGATGAATGTGACAGAAGTTGGTGTTGGTGATGGCCATGGCGTCGCTACTATGCTGGGGAAAGGGGGCGCAGTGACACGATCTATTTTATATGCTTAATAAACGTGTCCATGTGTGTGTGCGAGGCTTGTCTTGCCCTTTTTCCCTCTCGCCATCCATAAATATATGGCATGTTCACATGTGTACCCAACTACCACTTATTCATCCTTCCCAAAAACTTCTCCAGCAACGAAAAATCTAATTTGATTTCCCAACTAAATACAGATCCTCATGAGTGATGTATGTGCATATTAACTCAGGCGCTAGTGCAATTACGGATGGAAAGGAAACAAATTATCCAGCATCCCTGCAAATGCAAAATGCGCTTATTGTTCAGAGGGAAAGGGCTCTCACACTTGTAGATATGGAACTGTGCGGGGAAAACCCTGAAATGACAGGGGCTCACGCACCAAAAAATCTTTTGTCAGAATCTCAACCGATAAGAATACATTGTTAAAAGGTTCTTTACAGCTCTATACAACAGCTGCAAGCTGTTACAACATGTCCATGCTTCTGATTCTTTTTCCTCGTACATTTCTTAAAGCTGTTGTGTTTGCCAGTTCATGCTCCAGTTTCAATATGGAGGATCCAGTTATGTGGCGGTGAGGATGGCCAAGTAATTTTATTTTCTGGAACAAGTGCCTTCCCTCCAATTTATTTTAATATTAATAAGACCTCCACATAATCATATCATTACATGAGGAGTTTGTCTGCATCTAAATAAAACTCAATTACGCTCCAGAGAAGAGAAGGGATATGAGCATAATCAGACATGAAGATGAAACAAATTTACTGGGATTTAGAGCGGCTTCATAGTTTGGACTTCATAAAAATGCGACTATGCCATAGTGACATTGTATATTAGTTCGGCTTTATTTATGTTAGTCCTCTGCACTCTTTTGAGCTCGGAGCAGTGTTTCCGATTTAATTTTTTTTCCAGTCTCCCAACTCATCTCGTGACACTCTGACATCATCACACATATCTCTGAGAATACGCATTTAATTTCCTCCCCGTTCATTTTCCCTTTGATCCCCTTTTTTCTTATGCGAAAAATGAAAAAAGCCAAGCATATTTTTGTAGAATCGTGACGAATCCTTTGGATTAAAAGTGAAATGAGATGAGAGAGAGAAAAAAAATATGAAGTAAATACTTCATTTTGTTCCTGAAAAAAAGGGACTTGTCTTCCATTCATACATACCCGAGTGGGTCTGATTACTGCAGATCAACATCATCATCATCATCTCTCATTCCATTCATATTCCGTATTGGTATTAAATTATGGTGATCGGTGGCGTAAATACGGAATGGAGGGTGGATACATTGCGCACAAGCCATTTCAATGTTTTTTTTTGTTTGAGCAAAAGTCAGACAGGGAGTGATAAAGATCATATCAGCCAGAGTTGGAGCTGAAAAGGTTTTTTTTTCTGGAGGAAGGGAAAAAAATTATGGAAAGAATCGAAGCAATATTTTATTAGGAGTGAACACAATAAAGCAAGTGAAGCCCATTCCGAACAGAGAGCCAACAAGGGAGCCGTTCTTTCTCTTTGGAAAGATTCGGATTGATTATAAGTCCAAAAAAAATCCAAATTGTTCCATGGGCCGTGGCCCCCAAAAACTCCCGAATGACTCATTGGAATAGGGAATAATGTGCGAAGAGGCCATGCAACTTTAATCATAATGCCCGGGGAAGGAAAGTTCCTCGATGAAGTTCTACATCAAGTGTGTCCCTCGTTGAGATGGAATGAATGCGAAATGTGAAATCCCAAGTTTTGTTGAAAGTGTCAGGGAAAAGCTGTAAACGTGTGACCAATCCTATTGTTCAATGAGAAGGAAAGGGGAAAAGGTGGTTGTGACGGTAAGGCTGGAATTTATTGCGAAAAGAAAATTTACATTTTACAATGGCGACAACATTGATAAAGTTGAGTCAGAATTACAATTCCGAAGATACATATTAAAAATATGTCTGGAAATGGGATCCCAATTCATGCTAATCAATCAGGATAGATATTGACAACCCATCCGGATATCTTTGTATCGATCGGATCGTTACAATTAGAAATGCTCCACTGGGGTGGGCGAAAGGACCTTATTTAGCTCATGTCGTGCTTCAAACATTTCCATGCTGGTGTGGCTCCTCTGTATTGAAAAATAGCTGAATTTTTTCTTCCTAAATAAAACAAGCTGCCACTCACTTCATTCATCCATCCCATTTTTTTCCGCAGATCATATCCGTCTCACTCTAACATCCTTCCTATTTTCTTTTCTGTAGACAAGAGAGAAATGCATTTCATGAAGGCAGAGAGGAAGATAGGCCAAGTCCCTGCCAACCGTGGCAGGACATCATATCAAACTCATTCATAATATCGACATATAGCGTTGGAAGGACAGAGAGGGTGCAATGCCAAAGGGAATTGGTGTGCAGCTAAAATAACTCAACTGAACCAAAGATAGAGGCGAAAAAAAGGAAGGAAGTTAGCTTTAGCTTCACGTCAGATCTCATCCAGAGATATGGAATGAGGAGAAAAAATATAAAAATGGGGAGAATATGACAAAAGTCCATCGCGTTTCAGCTCATACAGAAATCGCTCCCTCGTCTGTCTCCAGTCTGGTGTATGAAATGAGAGAAGAAAAAAATAGATATAGGGATGGAGATGCTATAATGGGAGCAATATGAAAAAGGACAAGAAGGGAAGGAAGGAGGGTGGCCAACCGTCCAAAGAAGTAGTTTTTGGTTCTGGACTGGGTTGGGAGTAATGCATCATATCATCATCGTCATCATCATCAGACAAATACAAATACACTTATACGGTTGTTGTTATTCTGTCATAGTCATTCAATATCGGGAGGTTGTCATGGTAAAGGACATTGTTGGATTTTTTGTCCCCATCCCATGCTAGGCATATAATGAGATCCTGCAACTTTTCAACTTGTCTGTCCGTCCGTATATGTACATGACACATTTGAACTGAAAATTCGGTTTACTAACTATCGGTTAGTCATGACCTAACCTCTATCGAGTTGAAAGATGGCATTCATGGATTACCTACATCCATTCATGGCGTAAGGAGAGATTTACATCAATTCATGTGTACACCATTTCAAAATGCAAGTTGCAAATTGTATGTGCTATCCTGTAGACCATGAACAAAATTTTAGTGGGTTTTAATTAGAACAAAGGGTAATTATGGTAATATGACATTCATCCTTTGTGTCGATATGAAGACCATTTCGTTTATTTATTCTAAAAAAGCACGTAGTACCTCTCTTTCTGGTAACGTGTTTATCTCCTTTCTTTGATGTGTTCTCTGTATTTGTTAAAAGGACAGGTTTCCAGAAAAAAAAAATGAACTTGTCGACAAAATTATAAAATGTTGGAATGATTATTATTTCATATTTTTTTTCATAACCTGTCATTTACATTAATTATGTGCAAATGCAGAAAAATGCGCTCATTATTTTGATGGAAAAGAGGATTGGAGTAGGCTGAATGAGTTAAAAAGCATTTCGCATTTTATAAGAATCTTCTTTTTAATTCAAGAAAACTGCAAAAGAAATTAGTTTAATTTTGATTATTCCCATCATCCTAATAAATTCATAACTATAAAAAAAGGCAACATAACCCGAGTAATTAATGCTTTGAGACTTAAAACTCCTTGGTAATTGCTCCCTCCATTTAATTACATTTCAGAGTCATTTGCATCGCACTCATCCTCCGTCCCTTTTATGCACTTTTGGAAATGAGAAACGTTTTCATCTTTCATCGACTAATTCTTTTTCACATTCTTGATTACAATTTATAGTTGCATGTTGTATTACTCATTTCATTAAGAAGGACGGAGGGAGAATATCATCTCAAATGAAAAACGAAACCGTCACGTACTTTTCGTGTGAGTGTGGTTCGTACTCCATTTCATAGTCAACCTTGCACATCATCATCTTCCTCTCCCCCCTTATCATCCATATCAGCATCCCTCATCTTACTGGATCTCACCCATTTCATAGTTTGTTTTTTTAATCATTAAATATAAAATTGTAATAGGAGGACAAAAACACAGGACGATGACGATCATGGCGATGATGATGATAAGCCCTAGAGAGATTTTTTCTCCTTTGCTCTGAATGTTTCTCTCACTTAATTCCGAAATCATCACCAACAGGCATATTACTCAGCTTTTCCCTTTTTAAAACTTTAAGCCCTTTAAATATAAAATGGTTGGGATTGAGAGGGAAAGCAAAACAGATTATGTTTGCTCCCTCCTCCCGTTCCTCAAATATGTGCTGTTTCACTACTAACTGGGTATTTATACAAATATGAATATAACGCGGATGCACTTGCACTTCTAGTTCATCATCGTGTCATCCACTTTAAATTTTATGTAATATCCAGTCAGCCTTTTTTCTCTACGCTATGCCGCCTCTCATCATCACACGCGTTTGCTGGGATGTTGATGTTGATCTTCCACAAAAAAAAACTTCAAACTTGAGTTAAATCATCGTCGTGATGATCAGTCCTTCCATATCATTGTTTGAATCTCTTGCATTTTGCCTGGAAAGAAAATATCTGGAGCGTTGGGAAACGCCGTATACAAATTTGACAGGAAGCCGTATGAGCAGAGTGAGCAATGAACTGAGCCACCGTCCCACCATCCATCCCTCCCAATCTCAGGCAAACACACAGAGCTTATAGCTATTCATATTCGGGGAGAGAGATGTAAGCATTTTGAAAAGTTTTTTTCTTTATGATCATGTCATGATTATATATTTTTTTGTTGGAGGAGCTCACATTACAAATGGATGGGTATCTGAGTGCGAAGTGAGGCAAACTATGTCTTGTGATGACTGTCGCCTAGTTTTTTTTCATGTCTCTTTTTATTCATCTGATTGTGAATGAGCATTTTTTTTTAAACATGGACAATTCCATTCAGTTTAGGAGCGGAGGAAATATGATGCATGGATGGGATGACAGTGGCCAAATCAGTTGTAAAAAATGTGTCCATGTTTTTGGCTCTCGGAGTAAAAATCTGTTCTTGGAAATGGCTTTTAGAGAAATGAGAACCTCGTTTGGATCAGGATTACTGGGAAATAGTGGCAAAGTCTATTGCCTCTTGGTCACATTTATCATTATCTTGATTGTAAATCTCGGAAATTATTTGGATTATAAAAGGCCGAAACAAGCTGAACGAGTGATAATACATGATACTGGGAAACTGGTGGTTATCTAAGCTACTATCAAGTTTTTTTGGGGGAAGTAGGGGGAGGGGGAATTTACGCATTCCATGCAAACTTCTACGATGTTACGATTTTGGAAAAGTCGTTGAAATAGAGTCGCAGCGCGACTGGCTCATAAAATGGAAAGCTGTTATTTGTACTGATCAATCCCACCTGAGAGCAAAGTTGGGCTTGAGTTATGAGCATCGTTTTATCATTCTAGTTCCACCGCCATCATCATCATCATTCCCAGTCTTGTCACAAGCAAAAACTTTTTGCAATTCAATTGGATGTAGGTATGAAGAGTTGATGAAGCCTAAGCTATACGAACCCGATACGATGATGATGATGAGATAACGATATCGTTTTTGTAGAAGTTTAAAATTCATCAACTATTCTCATCCCGCCGGTACTCAAATGAAGTGATATTGTTGGAGAAAATGGAGGATGAGATGAGTGGACTCTGAACGCTGATGTTAATGAGCATGTTGGGATGCTTGCACCTAAACCCAAGTGGGAACAATAATCGCTCTCCCACTCCCATCCTCAATCTCATTTTGTTTTGATTTGACGAAAAACTGTTTTAATTTACCTTTTATCGCTGTGCCAAGTGTTGCCGATAATGAAAATGGCGATGATGAGACGCTCCGCTGCCGAACCTATATTAGCTCTATATCATGTCACTCGGAAAGTTTCTCTTTTCTCATTTCACTTTTACCATTCACTCAGCTCATCTCGAGAACTATATATTTGTGGTTGTGGATGGGAATGAATCGCTCCAGGGTTATTTGCTGAAAGGAGGCGAACCAGAAGGGTAAGTTGGGGAACATGCAGTTTAAATTTAGAAAATGAAAATTTTCCTCCATCTCTCATTTTCATCCCATTCCGCATCCCCTCCAATAGATAGGCATGGACACCTTCTTCCTGGAAGAGGGAATGAGTGACAATCATCATCCTCCTCCTTAGTCAATGTTTTCGGTAAATAATGATAACTTATCATGTAGCATAAACAGGACTGATATGGGAGCCGAGAAACGGCAGCCGCCTCCTGAATTCATTTTTGATGAATAACTGCCTCGGCTCCGCTTTCCCCCCGTTGTTTACGCGCTGGAGGCAGTCAACAGTTGGGACGCCGCCTGAGAGCTCACGCTTCATAAGTTGGAAATATGTTTCCACTAAAATACTCTTAATGAAATTGAAACTAATCATAAGATGGGAACTTCTTGGAAAGATTCACTTCACTTTTCCCCGATAAAAACATGTTATGTTTACTCCTCTGCTTGGGTGGATATGGATGGAATGGTAACTGCTGCCAAAAGTTGTTCCAGCTTCCGATTAATACTTTTTGGTTAATATTGCCATCGCATAAGGAAAGATCTCAAAGTGATTGGAAAACTCCACCCCACTCATATATGATTGAAGTATAAGGGACAATGCCGGGTCATTGTCGTTAAGTCAATAAAAAAATCAAGTTAGTCAGAATTCCGGCCACTTCCAATTTCTTCCCATGTCGAATGCCACAGCATTCCACCTCCCTTCCTCCAACTTATCATCATCATCGGAGATGATAACCGTTAAGTTTAAGCATAACCGATGGGAAGCTATTGGCGACAGTCGTGAAAATGAAAATAGTAAAATGCCCTTCCGCAAAATGTTGTGTCAACAAAGCCTACACAATCATGCTATTTTCGTTTCATCATATTTTTAGCAGTTGGTTCATCCTCTTTCCTTATCATTTATCTATTAAGAGTATCATTACAGTTGCCACTACATTTTCCTATCTTCCCAATGACTATTGCTATTGTTATGATATTGATAAGGGATAAAGGAAAGGCCATTTCAGCGCAGTTAAGCTGAGACTCAGAATGGAAGAAAAATATAAAGGAATTCCATTAAAAAAGATGTCTGGGGGTGGAAAAAAGTAAATAATGTTATGGTCATGGTGGGACCACATCATGGAGAAAATGGCCATCTAGATAGCATGACAACAGTCGTAGACTCAAATTTTTCCTCGTTTAGTGGAGTGGAGTCCTTCAACGGAGAAAATGGATTGGAAGCACAGCCTATCTTTTAAAAATAATAATTTAATAGAAAATGACTTGAAAACTTGGTTATTAAAAACATGCTATGGAGTGCCAATGAATATGGCAAGGTTCTCATTTCAAACGACCGTAGAGACTAGTCCCATCTGAAGATTTTCACTTTGTACGTCATCATCCCTATCCCGTATTTTATCAATGATCCGGGATGATGAATGAATCTTCAAAGCTTTGCATTAAAATCCGATCATGAAAATAATGATGCTGGTCCTCATCCCCATTGTTTGGCTGGCCACTGTCCAT
Source organism: Lepidocyrtus paradoxus (assembly GCA_034696885.1). NCBI lineage: Eukaryota > Metazoa > Arthropoda > Collembola > Entomobryomorpha > Entomobryidae > Lepidocyrtus > Lepidocyrtus paradoxus. The sequence continues at coordinate 17,398 of JAQGAH010000544.1, read as the reverse complement.
CATAAAATATTATGAGGCGATCCACTAACCAGAGTGATAGGACTGGGATGACATTTTCCGTGACAAAGCCAGTCAAGCCAAGCCATGCTGAATGGAAGTTAAAAGCTTCTATTATCTCTGACAAGAATGAGTGAAATAATTGAATTTCAACGTCCCAGCCATATCTTCCCAAACTGGACTGTTTGACTAAGGCTGGGACCATAAGAGGGAAAATATTAAATAGCTACCTATAAATTTGCTGGCTTTGTGCAAATCAGAAGAGGAAATTGATTCATGTCAGAGCTGGATAATCTAGTTAAATTAAGCCGTTCAAATAAAATATCAAGCCAGCCATTTCATTTAGACTGGAATCCATTCAGTTGAAATGTTTGAAAGAAAAATTCACTCCACTAATGAAATTATACATTAAATGGAGGAGCTCTAATTATAATTTTCAAAATTGGTTAGTAACAAAATACAAAATATGCTCATATTTGTCCTTCCTCCACATTATTCAAAATATTCAGATCCATCCATTTAATAATCAAATGGGATCTGAATCAAATTATTCACAATGGAAAAGACACAGTCTCTTATGTGGAGTCTGTAAAAAGGGAAAAATAAATAACTCGGAGGAAGCCCAGCTAAATGTATTCCTCCTGAAATGAAATGGATCAACCCGATCAACTGGGTGAATGAAAGAGAGGCTTTTAATTGAGTTTTGGACACTATAAAAAAGGAAGCCAAGTCAAGTCATAAAATTATACTCTGCTGCTGTGTACTCTGAGCCCTTTTTTTATTCACAAAAAGTATTATTAGTTTGCTCAGTCACCCACCAGCAGCCTTTAACCAAACGAAAGCAAATGAAATGAAACCACCCAAAAAAAATATCCAACATGGATCGTTATTATATATATGCCCTAACTACTAAGGATTGAGAGTTGTCGGAGTCCTCAAAAGGAGTTGGATGGAGGAGAGAAAATGTAATCAAAGTGGGTGATTCATTTTGAAGCCGTAGCAATACCCTACCACTGTCACTGGAGTCGTGGCACTTTCATATGAAAAAAAACGTAATAAGGGATTTGGATGAGCCTTCCATTATTCCTATTATCACTATTTATTACCGCATTCAGGCTGGAGACTCCAGAATATTTAAAGTAAATGAGTCCTTTGTCATGTCCCCATCCTTTGAAAGGGATGATGGGCGCCCTCTTGTAGCCTTCAAAAAAGGACACTGGCTTCGCCATTGGTATCAGTACTTGTTCATCCTTATGAGAAACCCATTTTTTCTCCTCTTTATTCCCACTTGGGGAAAAAATCAGGAGAAAATTTCGAGGTAAATGCTATTTTTTTTAAACATAATCTAAAAAGGAAATGTCTCATTATACTTTTACACATGTTTACACATGAAGAAACAGTTGCATTTTGAGAAAATTAGGGTGCTCCCATCTCACCACTCTCAAGTCTCACTTGCACGTTGACATTTTTTTGTCCTACTCAGGACTGGACCGTTCTTTTCCATGTTATGTATCGTCTGGATTAAAAAATGTGTGAACCAAGAAGGATACCACTTATATACTCTTGCTCGCGAGGAACAAAAAGACATAAAAATTAGTCCATCTGCGGACCATTCTGAAAAAAGGTTCATAAAATATATCTGACTCAAGTTGTGACAAAGCAACAGGACAAAAAACAAGGACGCATGTTGATACGAAGAAACTTTTCTTCTACAATTGCCCATTTCCCAACAGTAAAGATCCTTCCACGGATTGTTTTTAATAAGTCATAAGTGTCGGCATAAGACTTTGTTCTGGAGAGGGAACGTTTTTACAAACTGGATCCATCTGGCAAACCAAGCCATACACAAGGCCCCATAATTTCACCACCATCATAAAAAAAATTATACACGTTTTACAGCATTATTACAACTGTGAGGAAGTAATATGGGTCTATAATGTAAATGAGTAATTGTTGGTGGGAGGAAGTCCTTACCATGTTAGCTTAAGCCATTAAATGTAAATAACTTCCATATTTGTTCGAAATGGATTTGGTGGGGAGCCCATTCTCTCATGAATAGATATATTTTTTAACGATTTTCTTTTCCCCAACCAGTTGTGTCATGTTCATGTCACACTAATAAAAAAAATCTCCGTGCGAACAGGAACATAAATGATTTTTTTTTGAAAACTTTCCCAAAATAATGTTGAAGGATGGGATGTTAACAGTTGCGTAAATGGAGTGGTTTACAAGATATTTATATAATAGTGGACGGCTCTTGTACCGGGATTCTCAGAGGTTTCGTCGGGGAGGGAGGGAGATGGACAGGATGTTTTGAAAATAAAATACTCAGCCCCTCCATCTCCAGCTGAAGGATTTGAGCAGCTGATGCCGAAAATATTGTTTGGGTTAATGAGAGACTTGAAGTTAGTTGGGACATTAGCTCCAAGTGTAGTATCATTTTCCCATTCTGTTTTAATGACAGAGTTAAGTACTTAAAAATATGAAAAGTTTAAAACTATCTTGAATGGGCTATTTGTACCCAGCCAATAAAATAGCTAGCATTTGTTAACAATGGGCAACGAAGTAAAAAAAGTGAAGTATTTTTCTTTAAAATCTCCATCCTTCCAGTAGTCGATGATTGTTTTCCCCGATATTGATAATATTACCATACCACATTACATTCCCACCACCTCCCATTTCCCCTCCAACATTCCACTTTAACCCATGCATAATAATATCTCAAAACTAATATGAAAACAAGCATTATTACTTCCATCATCTATTTATTTCCTCCGTTTCCACTGAACCGTACATCATCCTCAGAACAGAACAGAACCTAGCCAAACTCTCAAACATCCAGTTCGTCGTAGCAGTATAAATACAAATGAAAAATGATTTCTGAGAACCGTTCCCTGACATTATCTACACCTCAAATCATCACATTAGCGAAGTAAATTCTCACAGCAAGACTCCAGAAGAAAAAAAAAACTAGAAAAAACTTCCTTCTTTCCCTTTCCCCTGCTCTTTTCTCCTACTCAAACAGTGAGACAGGGAAAAGGATGAAAGTGAAAAGGGGAAAAAGCACAGCAAACAAGCAAGCCATGCCAAAAAATCCTTTCCAGTAGTGCCAGTCCCTTTGCATTATATTATTATTATTTTTTTACTTTGTTAAAAAAATGCACACTGCTGTATACAGCCCTTATAATTTTCATAGTCTATATGGCATATCCTTTCATATGAGGGGGAAAATATTGAGCTAAATTTTTGTTGGTGAAGAAAGCAGACTATTTTTTACACGCTCGTAGGTAGGCATTCCCCCGCCCTCTACTTTCCTCTTGTTAGGAGAAAGCAGAGAGGTGGGAATACGAGAAAGTACAAATGTTGGGATGGTGTTGTTGTTGACATGCTATATTATATGCTGTTACCTAGACCACCCACCATTATCCCTGCCAGTGGCTCGGATTCTGATAAAAAAATATAATAATAGGAGGAATACATAACTTAGCTGGGTACGCACGTAAGCTGTTATGTCTTAAAGGTGTAATGATGTCTGCTGCTGTTTTTTCCCTTCTTGGATTGTTTTTTTTTTCTTGCGGAAAATGCGTGAAAATTTAAGATTACCTTCTTTCCATTTCCTGCTAAATGCTTCCTTGATTTTTTTACATTGTGAATTGTTTATATGTCGGAGAATAAAAAGGGATTGGGAATGGCAGTAGGTGTAAAACTAACGGGTTCTGGGGAAGGAATCAGGTCGTAATGATAAGGCTGGAGGAATGCTTTGCGGAGTGTAAAGGGATTTGTACTTTACTGCTTGGAATGTGTCCTTCTTACACTTTCATTTCCGCTTGGAGGTGTGTTCCAAGCTGTTGTTGGAGGAGGGACACGCAACATTCGAGTAAGGTGTAGGGAATGGTTTATTGAGCTAGTAGTCAGCATAGTTATGTTTTGGTAAATATGAAATGAAATTTCGGTGAAAGATACAGTTTTCCTTGAACTTTCGTTTGGCGTAATTTAAGAATCCAATTTTAGATTTAGACTCGAGAATTTTGCTCGATGGTTTATTATCTTCCATAATTTGCAAAAGTTATTTTTTTACTGTGAAGTAGGGATACTTATATTTGTTTATGATATTTTTCGCACGCCCCCTCACCATCATTAAAAAGTGAAAAGTTTTGAAGGGTTTTACCTCCGCATTCATATTGGATTCTTAGTTATTGCTAAATCAAAACATATTACTTGGAATGATATTTTTAGAATGATGGATTCAAACAGAATCGGATCAATAATGAAAAGTTATTTTGTAGTAAAAGTCTAACGAAATCTCATCTTACCACATCATATCAATCGGGGGGCGGGGGTAATACTCATCTCATCATCCTCGTAGATTTTTACTTTCCACCCACGCACACCCCACCAAACAGTTTCACTTTGAGGATATGAGGACGACGATGCGATGACATGGATTATGTCCAAAAAAAAGTTTCCTGTTTACTGGAGCTGGAAATGTGGATAGGGAAAGGGATTTTTTTTTATGTAAGGTTTGGAAACAACTTAGCTCTCCTTCACCATCATCATTTCCCAGTCCTTTTCTTTGATTTATTCGGAAAGTTGTGTGCATTTAAGCAAGGCATTTTTTTCACTACGTCAGCCAATAATAATTATGTTGATGCTTAAATTTATGTCCCTTCTTTGGGAAAACTTTGGTGGAGGATTTAAAGTGGAAATGCGCGAAAAGAATGTTTTTTTTTGCAAGACAAGACCTATCTAGTTGATCATGCGTAGCCTCCACTAAAAAAGATGTGGACTATCGACATCTCCTAATAGAGCCATTCCAAATGATGAATCGGCTGGTTCTGGCTGGCAACGTTGATTATTTTGGTGTTGTTGGAGGGGGAAAGGGCTGATCATCCAGCATAAAATATTTATGTAGTTAGCAAAGTTTAATCCGTATTTAGGATGGAAAATGTTCATAAGTTTCGGGAAAGAAGTTGGCAGTTTTTTTATTATTATTTTGGAGTAAATCCCAAGTTTGTTATGAAAGTTACCATTCATGCTGGGATTGAAAAGAAACGGTCAGTATGCTGATCTTCTGGAACAATAACATCCGAATATATTCCTCTTATCCGAAAATTTTGCAAGTCATGTCACGTCCTCTGCATGAATATTATGCCATTTGTCAATCCATATTTTTATAGTGGGTAGATAACCCGTCAGAAATGAACCTACCGTGAACGACTGGACGAAATGGGAATGAAAAGTTCAAAAACCCCACACAATATAAATGGCATCATCATCATATAAAAGATTCAACTATTTTGCAAAAAAACAAGAACTCCATGACTCCATCCATTCATGTAGCATTGGCCATGCGGATGTTCGCATAAAACATGTTTTCCCCGAAAAACATCAGAATATTATGAACGGACACTTCTGGCGTCTACCCACCTACCTTTTCCATTCATTTTTATTAGCTTCCATCCCTCTCCACAGCTTACAGCTGAAATGGCAACTTGACTCAATGGCGCTAGGATATGAGATGATGGTGGATTTTTTTTTATCATTTTTGCATTTTATATCAGATCGGATGATGAAATGTGCGTGCATTTTGCTTTTTATGTGTTATCCTGGTAAAATGGTGACAGATCCGAGATATCCTCACTCTATGGTAATATGATCCAAGTTATAAAACCGCATGGCCTCTGTCTTGTCTGCGGCTGATGGGATTTTATGCATTTGAATTTCATCAGGGAAGCGCCATACCCCAGTCATGACATGGACCATACCGGGCTCCTCGTCTGGCAACAAAATCATTCTGTGGAATAAGCAAAAATATCTATCAAGATAAAGGGAAAAGGCACATGGGCCGAGAAACAAAAAATAATGTGGAGATAGCAGGCAGCTATGGAGATTCACTTTCACTCTCCCCATCCATATTTTCATATTAAAGGAGGGAGAGGAAGCGTGTCCAAAAAAAATCGTATAATATTGCATAATACAGCCATACACAATGTTATTGTGTAAGGATCAACTTTGAGCTAGTCAGTCAGTCAACCTCGTCAAATTTGCATCATCAATTCAGCAACTCAGTTTGTTGGGATGGGTTATGTGTGGTGTGGCTTCGGAACTGAAATAAGTAGCGATCTTTCTTATAGATCCTTCTATCAGGAGCCTTTTTTTCAGCAGACACAGCACATGCTACATCCACCTCGGAGAAAGGCATTGGTGATGGGACGTGAGGCAAAAGGATCCCGTATAAAATATCAATTTTATTTGGGGAGAAAAGACAAGTATTGAAATATTGAGCCACGATCCGAGTTTTTTCCCTTCATACTTTTCCCCATTTTTACTGTCGGCTCAACTCAAGATCAAATCTAATGTGGATCCGAGTTTCTCTCTTTTTGATCGAATATATAAGGGAAATAGGTATATTGATATTTTTTTCAGGGAAAATGGAGATTCAATTCAAAACTGATATAAACATAAAGGGAGAAATATATATATAATTTTAGTCGGAATTCCTTTATGCATAAAATATATTATTATGTAATGTTGGTCCGTCTTCCGAGTCTCAAAAAAGCGCTATGTTTCCAAGTTGGAGCTGGGTTTTTTTCGCTTGTTCCTCCCTTTGAAGAAAATGTGTGGAGACGTAAAGGCCAATGCCAAAGTTAAGTAAATCAGTGAACCGTGCCATGCTACTGCTTGGGTAGTCCTTATATTCCGGAATACAAGATAAAATATTTAAACTCCCTCTACTGCCTTTAGATATGTAGGAGTGTGTCTTGGCGAGAGTATGTTTTTCGTATTTTTTTGGCAAGCACGCTATAAATATAGATGGATTTTACATTGTGAGTGCTCACTCCACCGGGAGATCGTGTAAAGGTTTTTTTGAGTAATGTTTGGAATGTTATCGGAAGGAGTTTTAGATGAGGATATTCAGCAGTGCTCATACTTTATAGTTTTTTTCGAGAGAGAGAAGAAAAGGAAACATATTGTTGTAGAAGGAAGGAGAAGTTATTGAACTTGGACTCCTTTCTAGTGGAATTTCTAAGTACTCCTTCATTTCAACCGGGCTAAATGGCTGCAAAGTGTAAGAGGATGGAAATAATTTGTTTCGTGTTTTTAAATGATTGCAGTTATCTAATTTTGAGTATGATAAGATGGACTGAAAAGAAAGACAATAGCAAATTTTGATTTTTTTAACAATCGGCTTATATTACAATTGGAATGGATATCTTTCCATATGTTTAATCGGTTTTATGTGGATTTTCGGTCTTCTTCCATCCATATCATCTCAGACTACAGTATCCATTCCTGTGGTCTTAAAGGAATGTAAGGTGCAATTTGTTTGTGTGTATAAATCTATCTATAAGCTAGAGAGAGAGAAAATAATAGACGTGTGGGTAATAGAGGCGGTGGCAAGAAGGGAAAGGGAAGCGACATTTATTGAGTTTTTTCCTTGCTTTTCCCTCCTATGAAAAAAAAATCCCATGTACTTCCATACATATATCTCCTGCTCCTGACAATAACGCTGTCAACGAATTGTTTTCCGCTTGAAATAAAATATCCCCGCCAAGAAGAAGGGAAAGAATAAAGAAATTTGTAGGGAAAGTTTTTTTTTCCAGATCTCCATGAAAGGCATATTGGATGATATACTTGAGCTATTACACTTGCTGTTGTTGCATTGCATTACAATCCCGCCTCCACCACAGTACACCACCTCCACACCCACACGACCATCAAGCCCATGTATCTCTTTTGCATTCTCCCTCTCATCCCCATTTTTACTCCAGAGGAGAGGGAGTGAAAGATACATAAATGTATTTTATATGGAAGGGAAAACATGAAAAATCCATAAGAAAAATAGCTTCTGTTCCGAAACCTGTTTGGATGATGGTGATGGAGGTTCCACTGCACCAGGTTTTTCCTGTTTTTGTGGTGTCGCTCTAGCTGCGGCTGAGTCTGTGGTCGGCTCTCCTCTTCCAAGGGATTCCAATCGGGAGAGGATGAGCAGAAGAAGAAATAAAAATGGAAAGAAAACGCTTTCACTTTCTTCTTTATTTACTTATTATGATGCGTTTATACTTGTCTCCCTCAACCCAGGAAACAATGGGAATGAGCTTAGACCGCGAAACTGAATTTATTCGGGGGAGCCATACTGGATCAATGTAATTTACTGGATGAGTTCGAATCCACACTTCTGTCGGGAGAGCTGTCTTTGGTGGAAGCAACGTTGGAAGAGTCTACACATGGCTATATGGATGATACGCCAGAACCATCACCACCACCAATAAACCACTTTCCTAGAGAGATTTTTTTATGCCTCCGGCAACAAAACTTTTATAATCGGTAGTAAAGAAAACAAAAGGGATAAGAGAGAGAGAGGAAGAAAAAGGAAAAAGAATACTTTCATGAACACCGAGAAAGATAGAGGAACAAGATCCACATAAACTAATGTGATTGATCACGTGTGTCCGGAACAATCTTCTGGATAATGCTTTCCCTCACTCTCTTCAGAGTACTACGGGATAATTGAATCAATTCAACTATAAATATGTGCGAGTTTGCCCATTTAAAAGGGAAGGGAATAACTTAGTTCATTATGGTTCATGTTGGATGCTGAAATATAGACCGTTATATGATCATCCGCTGATACTTTTTCAAGGAAGGAGAGAAAATAATTGTAAATATTATCATCATTCTAATTGTTCTTAAGTTGGGGGATATGATATCATTCCCAGAAATACAATTTATTTTATTACGTTGCCAAGAATATTTTATAACAGGTTTCATAGTATCCTTCTTCTTTAAAATGGCGGAATGGTGTGGAAGAAAAGTGGGAAAATTATTAATCACCAATAAAAAATATGAAAGTTTTTTTTCCTTCCCCGTAAGTGTCCTATTATTACGATAATAACTCTTTCCGCGAAAAAAAACTCTCTCTCCCTCCAAGAAAGAAGGAGGAAGAGGGAAAGTAGACAACAGTTTTTTTTAATAGAGAAGTTCAAGTGGCTGCTTTATTTCCCCGAAAGAAAGTTTTCATCTTGTGGATGGTGGTGGGGAAGGAGTGGAGAAAATTATCGTTGTCGTCTTGAGAAAAATTTGTGTTGTTATGGCTGGGCTGGGCTGTTGTCGTCCTGGGCATATACAGTGATCTACATCCATAATAGGAGGAAAATGAGGTGATGTAGTAGGAGGAGGAGGAGGAGGGTAAAAGAAAAGTTTAAAAAAATGTAGTTGTGATGATGAGGATGATGATGTGTCTTCCTTCTCCTAAGCATAACAACTGCTGTTGTTATTTTTTTGGAGGGGAAACCACCACACCTCGGTTCCTTTTTTTATAATAATTAATTACTTCTTGCTTGGAATACAAAAGAAAGTGGAGGGAAAAGTTTTTTGTTTTAACTATGCCCATCAACATCATCATCGTCGTCATCGGCGTGGTCGTTCTCCTCAGTAGCTTCTTTGCTATTGAGATTTGAATGGTGTGCTCTTTCCGAAAACTCTTCGTCGTGCCATACAAGTTTTGCTACTTTCCCTTCCAGAACAACAATAAAAGGCTGTACCTTTCTCTGGAGTGAGAGTGTGACGGTGATGAGGAGCGACCAACCATCACCGCTATACCGCACCACTCAAATTATAATGATAATCACTTTTTCTTTCCCTTCCTTAACTGTAATATGGAGTGCCAGCTTGGGCGACAGGAGATATGTCATTATTAGTACAAGTGGTGGTGGAAGTTGGGAGAGGAGAAATTGACTGTCAAAAAATTACGGGTTGAGTTGACTCCGCGTTCGCTGTTTTCCCGCTTCATCATTGGGAGTCGTCTGAGGAGGAATTATAAAAAGGAATGAATAAATTAATGTTCCATTTCTCGTCATCATCATAATATCGACATGAAAATCGTATGTAAAAAGTATCCATTTTCCATCCTCATCTTCACTAAGGGTGGAAGCCAGTCGAGTAATTATTTCCTGTCACTTCCGCACCCGTCTGTCCTCCTTTTTACTTGAGCGAGGTTCCGCCTCCAAAGAAAAGTTGGTCTCGAGAGGGTCGACTAATATTCTCGGTGAGTTCATAATAAGACGGTATTATGATGCTCATACCATACGCAACCATTCTCACCAAGTTCACAGTCATTCCACTCCTGCGTCATATTATTATAATGTCGATAATAACAATCAAATGTCAGCATCACAGCATTTCAGCAGAGGATATAATGACACAGCAGAAATCACAGATAAGTACAGGTTGACTGAAAGCTACGCACGCATAAGCATTTGGTGACCTTTACGGGAAGGGAACGTTTTCCTTTCACTTTTCCAATAAAGAAGGGGTATAATTTCCTCTCTGCCAGACCCGACACCTTTCCCTCTTTCGGGTCCTTTCCCATGTAGACCACTCATTACAATGAAATAAGGAGCAATAATATTATGAAATGGTCGAGATGAAATCGAAATCAAACCATTTCACCAAGTGCAACGTACATATATACCATTTCATTTCAGATAATTCTTTAAAAAAAGATTCCCGAATTCCACAGCTTTTATGGTGGAATTGGGATGGAAATGTTGGCGTGACTAAATATCCATTGTTCATGTGGCTAGGAGTGAGATGAGAAGGCCACAAGGTTATTATTACCAAAAATGACAGTGATATTTAAGGAACATTAAACTGTATTTGCTGTGGCCATACGCTTTTCTACAAAAATCAACTTTCTCTTTCGTTACATAGCTGAACAGACTGTGTGTATGGGTAAGGGGATGAAGATGGGAATGGGGAGGAGAGACTGGAAAAATGCATTTTTTGCAAAGAAATGTTTAAAACTAACAGAGCAATCGCATGATTGATGAAATTTTAGTATGTCGTTTATGATAAGTGATTGTGATCGTGACTTATTCTCATAAAAACATCCATCCATTCAGAACTTGTCAATTATCATCCTCAGTTCCATCGATACTCACACTATGTATTTATAATTTAACAGGATTTTAAATAAAACATGTTATAATAATACTCGAAAAATATTTTTTAAAGTTTTATCCTGGCTATTCACTATACATGTGGGATTATGCCTTGACCATAAAATAGTAGAAATCTACGTACTTTCTTTTTCTGTTCTCGACAGCTCTAAAGTATTTGGAAGAAAAACTTTCTGGGTTTTTATTCTCCTTTTGAGTATGCATAATGTGCTCGGAGAGCAAGTCTTTTTCTAGAGAAAGCAAAAGATGTTATGATTGGGTAAAAGATAGAGAAATATTTATAGTTTTTATATGGACAGAGTGTGGCATGAGCAGATGGAGATTGTTCCAGTTGAAGAACGTCTCTCCCTTCTTGGGACAGTCCGTGTAGTAAAGTAGTCCATGTAAGTCCTCTCCATTTTTATGCACTTTTTTTAAAGTGGATAATAATATATTGAATTGAATTTAGTCCTTCAGTTCTCCAAAAACGTTTTCTCCACTGCATTTTCCTTCGCCCTATGCAATAATAAATTGAAAACGTATAAACTAGCCTAATACTCACTATCAGCGATAAATACATCTCGATTCGAAAATGAACAGATGAATATTTACGTTTATGACTTGAGGAATCCATATGAAAATGGGGGAGGCCCATTAATTTTCCCCATTTTTCCTGGATATTCATCCACGGACATATTTAAACTCCTTAAATATGTGTGGATTGGCTGGAAGATGTAAGGGAAAAGAGAGCTGTTCACTGTTCCAGCTACTGAGCCTTCCAAAACGCAAATAATACAAAATGGCTAGCTTGTCCTCATTCATCTTCCAGCCGATGCATATTCCACTCAACTCAGAGCCCATTTTTTTATACCACACACCAAGGCACGTATAAGTCATAGGTGGTGTCTTCGCCGGAGACAAGGCGCTTGTATTACATTTATATTTTATAGGATGGAATGCAATGTATCATCATCATCATCACCATCAGCATCGTGATCATCAGCATCATCTTCATCCCAAATCTTGATATTTTTTCCCCAATGCAGTTTCTTCCACTTTCTCCTGCTCGGCGAGAGGAGAAAGGAAGAGGAATGTATTATGCAACTTCTCATGTTTTCATTGTTGACAATTCCTCGCCGTTCTCTTTAGTCTGAAGGCTGAGATTTATTGCCGTCTTGGTGCTTTTTTCTTCCTTAAACCCACATCCCCGCTTTAAAGAGCGTCTTTTTCTTTCGGGATTCCCTAGTCATAGTCATCATTATAATAATATCCTTTCTCAACTGTGCAAAATCTTTGGGAGGGAAAAACTCCCTTGCTCTTTTTTCACTTCTGACTTGGTTAGTTTTTTGGACGTGTTATTTCGTCTGGATATGGATGTGGATGGGTGGGTGGATACAAAAGCCATAATAGTAATCGGTATGAGGATCACCATCATATCATCATCGTGATCACCATCATATCCAGAGGAAAAAATAATACTGGCATTGTACATTGTAATCATAATCATGTTGATCCAGAATCCCAGGACCACACCAACAACAACAACAAAGTAGATGCTGATGGTGATGATGATGGGCCGTAATGTTTTACACTTTCTTTCTTTATCCTTTCCCCCAAGTGAGGGAACGGGATGGGGGAAAATCTGCAAGTCAGCAATTTTCAAGATGCTTTCATTTCACACATCCAGCCTTTGGAGTGCGGTCTCCACATTATTCCTGAAAAATATGGGAAGGTATTTTTCCCTTTTGAAACTGATGATGTGTTATGAGATAGGGATGTATTATGAAATTTGGGTGATCTTTCTAAAGATGATGGTTAATCATCTTGATGCTGATGAGGATAAGGGGGACACTATAGCTCCAACTTTATTGTAGGCGTTTTGTGAATGCCTACGTCATTATCACACTTGAGGGAAGATGTATGGAGTGATAAATGGCTAAGAAGATGTGTTGAGGATGGGGATGATGAGATCTGATATGAGATGATTTGGGCTTGGTATGAAACTCTGGATAAGAGTCTAATAGAAATAACAATGAAAATTAAGAGATGACAGGGGCAAAACCATATGATCCTGATGATTATGATGGGGATGATATGCGATGTGACAGAAACAGGACGAGGATCATGATCATCAACATGATATCATGTTGACGATGACGGGGACAACGGGTTAAGCCCATTTCACGACAACAAATAATGTACGCGGTAGATAACGGTAATCATGCGGTTACTGACATTTTCTTAATGATTGAGAAGATGATGATGATGATGACGATATACATGTGAAGAAATAGGTAAAGGTTGGATATGGGTGCCTCGATCGAATGTCATATCCGTTTACTTAGAGGGAGGATGACGATGGAAATTATATTTTTGCTCATCTCTTCGCAGCAAACTAAAATATTAAAAGTAAATTAGCCTTTTCCTCAAACTCATCCATATTGAGTTTCCACGGAAGTACTGGCAGTATCAAGCTAAAGCAAATGTTATCATTGAAAACAAGGCTGAAAATGTGGAGGGAAAAAATTGTCAGGGAAATAAAAACACTTTTTTTTTGGAAGAAAAGTGAGTCATACATGAGAAAAAATGGATGGATAGAGACATTGAAACCTTTAAAAAAATCAATTATTTCCCCATAATGAAATCTAAACAAGGTTGATTTCCCCCCTTCGATATTGAGCATATTCATATTTTCTATTATGAAAACATTTTTCTTTATGATGGGAAAAAACTAATTCAATTCATCATCATCTGCCATGGCATAGCATTTCCATCCATATTATGGAAACTTGCTCGATGGAACAGTCAATTAGAAAAAAAATAATGTCATTTTTACTCCAGTTTCAAGGATATTACTGGAACACTACTCAACAGCGGCTCATCTTTCTCCCTTGATAATAATATTTAGGTAATGAATTCTCCCGAAAAGGATGAGGAGACTCGTTAAAAAATATCGAAAGCCTATTTACTTTTTAGTCCCGTGTCTTCTAAGGAAATGTGACTTAGCTTTAACCTCAATCCCAATTCATATCCCTTTGTTGAATTGTATTGTATTGTAGTCTTTATTCAACTGTTTCAAAGGTTTCAAGTAATTTACATCACATGATTTCCAAACCAGAACAGTATACAGCATAACAGCATAAATAATAATCCAAAAAACAAAATCAGATCCTTACAACTAGCCTTATCAATTATCATACATCCTTAATTAGCTAATTTAACTATGTAACAAAATCACTAGTCCTACTATTTTTCATTTCTGTTTTACATTTCTGAATATCCTTCCATTACGAAGGCAAAGCAAACAGGCTGGGATGTTTCTTGGAAAAGTATGTGGGTGAGGCGGACACGCGTTCAAGTAACAAGCTCCATATTATTATTATTATGTAAGGGAAAATGAAAAACAATCTTTAAAGTAAAGAGAAACATTTTTTTTTTCTCTTCCTTCTTGGTCGCTCATTTCAATAGCTTATTTTCTCCCCAGAAAGAGCTCACAAAGCCAGAAGGAGAGAGGGTCGCCCACCACCGAGGTAAGAGGAGAAGGATGATGATGATGGGAAAGCATTAACAATGTTTATCTTAACTTACTTTGGGTATTTTTTTTCCTGGGAAAAGTTTGTCGGGGGAGAAGAAACACGCCATCATCTATATAATGATAGGGTTTCCTTTCGCGGGGGAAAAAACTTTTACTCTCTGCTGGGATAATAAGTTCTTTGGATATTTTTTCCCCTGTCTTGGCTTGCCTTCTGGATCATTCATTGACTTTGGACAAAGTGGATATAAGTAGTATGGGGGCGATAGCTTAGATATGGGGACATTGATACAACGGAAAATAATAGATGGATGGAGAGAGTAAAAGATACACTTTCCTACCATTAAGCCCTCCACTTTCTTTTCCTCGAGATCATCGTCATGATCATCATCACCGTTTACTTTAATAGACTATTCAACAATCGGCTAAAGTAGGAAGAGAAAATTGTTGTAGGTGGAGGTAGGTAAGTGCGTCTAAGGAAGAGGGATAGCTGGGCAAAGTACTTTTTGGAGGAGGTGGAGTTGCGGGGGTTGCTTGGTGACTTCCTACAAAACTGTTTTGATATCATTATTAACCAGTTTTCTTTGTGTTTGGTTGAGAGTTAAGGCGAAAAAAGCATAGATACAAGCTATATGGGTATGTAATGGCTATGCATAAAAAAAATCTCGTTTTTCTTGAGAGTTCTCCTGAATAGAGAGAGGGGAACTCTTCCACATCAACTTTTTCCTTATCAACAACAATGCAAACTAGTGGAAAATGCGTGCCATTATCAAACCTGGGAGCACAAGCGGCTCGAGTCAAATGGGCTTCTTAACAGTAACAAATGATGAAGGCGGAGATGCTGTTCAAGCCAAAGAAGATATGAGAAGAGCTCATGTAATCTGCTTTTTATTCTTGCAAGGGAAAAAAAAGTCAATTTGGGCTGGATGGATGGAAAGAGCATGAAATGTGTTTGAGGTTGAGGGGGACTTTGTTGTTGGGCTTGTTTATTACTTGGAATATTGCTTGAGGGAGGGAGGCATAAATGGATTGATAATATATTAGGATGTTAAGTGAACATTGTTATGTAGCTAATGTGCCCGAGTCCCGTTGTTCTCTGGAAGGAGCCAGGCAAAAAAAAATAGTGCTCCTTTTGACAAGAAGCCCAACAACATCCTTCATGTTCAGTGGAGTGGAGCCTCCTGATGAAAAATGGGAAGGATGAGGAAGATATAGCAATGCACTCTGTTTTGCATATCTCAAAAGTGGATAAGAGCGGAAAACATGGAAAGTAAATAAAAATATATTTTCTAGATGATATTATCATCATCTCATCTTATCAAAGTAATAATTCAATTTAGGAGTTTACAAGAAGGCTCAATCAAATCAAATCCTTATCATTTCCCATTTACCTTCAAATTTGTTTTTCTCATCTCTGTAATTCGATAGGGAAGGTGGAATGGGTAAATGGACAGAATGATGGTAAAATGGGATGGGAAGGATAAATAATCTATCAATGTCTTGTTTGGCTTTTTTTCTCGTCGTCAAAGCCAAAAACACAATTTTGTCTGAATGATAAGTAGGCACTGCTTTTTAAATGTAAAAGAAGTATATAGTTGATGGATGACTGATGATCATGTTGAGGATGTTGGCTATGGGTTGAATAAATTGGGATATTGACTGCGAAGATTTGACTCATTTGTATTATACAGCTAGTTGATAAATGTGGCGGAACGTTTTGTTATTCATCTTAATCTGATCGGAGGGACTTTGGCTCCCTCTTATCTTACAGGAAATGGGGTTGTGCTTGGAATAAAGAGGTTCGTGGCTGAATGAAAATTAAGCTATTATAAATAGTAATAAATGCAAGTTTGATGTATTGGAATGGAATGGAGGATAATGTATTTAAATTTTGAGCTCCTCAATGTAACTATATTTAGTCGATAAAAATCCTCAGGACTAATTGACAATGTATTTATGATGGCAAATGGCTACATCAACTTTTGACGGATGTTTGAGTCTCGGCTTCCATCCACCTACCAATTTGTCACAGCTAGTTGTGTAAACGTGTCCATATTTTATATGGCTGGTTTTGGCTCCCCAACGGGTAGTTTCTAATTGGCTGGGAACAACAGTCAGGGCTTAAGCAATAACTCTCCCAAGACCAGGTGGTGATGCTAATTAGTCTCTGCATGACGAAATGAAATCGCTTTTTTTCTCCTCTCCCGAAAAAAAAGTTGACAGGACAGGGGGCTAGGGCAGAATATGGTTCTGGATTGATGGCTATAGCTGGTGTAATGAGCGATTATAGCGTGTGTGGGTGGAATGAAAGGGGAGTAGGTAATGGATGAGCATTACAGAGCATTTCAGTTTATTAGGATTTTTAGCTGCACAGTTTTAAAAATAATTTATGTCTTTCCCGTCAGTCAAAAAGGGAGAAGAGGGCTGGTTGTTTACTATTTATCATCCGTGGAAAAAGATCCTTAATGTAAGCAGCTGCGGCGTGGGCAGCCCTCGTCTTTGTCTGGTGGCCTAACCCAAAAATGAATGGTTTTAACTTTGTTTTTT
The DNA here is from genome assembly GCA_034696885.1 of Lepidocyrtus paradoxus. Classification (NCBI taxonomy): domain Eukaryota; kingdom Metazoa; phylum Arthropoda; class Collembola; order Entomobryomorpha; family Entomobryidae; genus Lepidocyrtus; species Lepidocyrtus paradoxus. The sequence continues at coordinate 382 of JAQGAH010000544.1, read as the reverse complement.
GAAAAAAAGACACATTAAAAGAATCGCAAAAAAAATATAAATGCAAAATTTGATGTTGGGTCGGAAAAGGGAAAAAAATTACTTGTGTCCAGGGATCAGATCATGATATGATATAGTGCAATGACACAGCTTGGGAGGAAGGATAATATTCCCCCAAAAAATATTATGCAAAAGTAGGCCATGCACCACGAAACCAAACCATTTCATTTGATCCAGTCAGAGAAAAACGTAAACAGTAGTTAAGTCCCTATTGTTACTTATGTAACAGAAGCCTGTATTTTTCCAGCTTAGCTTCTCTTAGAAAGTAATCTTTTCCTTTCCCATTCCCTTTCCAATGTTCAAGATTAGTATTAGTATTTTTTCATGCGATGACACTGTTGAA
>JAQGAH010000543.1:0-33371 GCA_034696885.1 Lepidocyrtus paradoxus | reverse complement strand
CCCGCCCCCGATTACATAAGTGTACCAAGTTTCATCCAAATCGGAGAAACTTTTTTGCCTCAGACGGACGGACGGACATTCTCCCAGTGAGTAGAGGGATCCTATTACGCAGCTTTATTGAGCTGCGTAATAATTGTGTACTTTTAGGAAATGCTGTATCTCTTTTATAGCTTCATAAAAGCATGAGTAAAAGCTTTTGTACAGAAGGCTACATTCATATACGCTCTTATAATAGTAATTGAGTTGGAGGAGAAATAACTTTCCCCTCTAAACCCATTCAACCCAGCCTATTAAAAATCTCCCTGTTCAAATTATTTCTGTTAGTGGGTTCCTTACAGAGGAGGATAATGGGGCTGGGAGAAAGCAGAAATTGCTATAAACATCGAGCGAGTTTACTAGATATGCTCTACTAGTACTAGAGGCGAAGACTCTCAAAATATGGGTTACCATCCATTTAACATTTGAAATCATGATGACGTGAAAGGAGGTTGACTGGAGAACGACTTTCTTTTTTGATGAAATGCGTTACTTCAAGGCATAAATTCTGTGTTCAACTTAATCATATACTTGAAAACAGTCTTGCCTCCCTAGTGGCATCATTCTTGAAGCGGAAGCTACCGGTTTGGTTGCGTCAGTGTTTTTGTTTTGAAAATGGAAAAGTATAAATAGTACATGAGAGTATTTATATGCTTCCTGGATTTTATTTAGGATCTCTAACCATTTCGTGGAATTGTAAAATTGTGTAATTATATCCCCTAACTAAATTCTAGTATTAAATTCATTAATTACAACATACACAAACGTTTTGCTTTGCAAGGATTATTATTTTAAGATGGAGATTGTGAGATTCGCTTTAGAAATTCTACAAAGGGGATTAATTATTCTGTACAAAAAAGCTCGCTGCTCCTAATTATTTAATGAATGCATTGCAACACACTTCCATTAACGTATAGAGCATAAAAGGACCTGAGACCCATTTCTTACTTGTCATTTGGAATCTTGGATAGAAAGCTTACTTTGAAAATTAGGACGTGGACTTGGGCAGGAGTAAGAAAGACACTCATTTATATTCACAAAGCAAGCCTGAAAGATTCTCCGTGTCTGAATTTCCTAAGATGCTGTTCATTTTATCCATTAGAAAAGTTCATTTTGTACTAAAATTCTAAAGCTGAAATTCCCAAAGACACGTTGTAAGGGGGGAAAGCGAGAAAAGAGGATCATATAGCGTGACACGTAATAAACATAAATAAATAAGTTTCATCAAGGGCGACTTTCTCTTTTAAAATCTTCTACACTTCTATTCATTCTCCCTCCTTTTCACAAAACACGACCCGCTCCGCTGAAGAGATAAGGAAAACACTTTCCCTTCATGATTCTTTTACACTTATTGCAAGACAAACTTTCTGCGGAAAAGTTTGCATAATGAATGTTGAGGTAAGGTAATGCTATTTTAAAGTGGTTGCACTAGGATATAGCTGGTATTTAGTTGTTTCCCTTTACAATTATGGAATGGTACATAAAAACAAGTTCAAATATTCATCTTTTGTTTAAATTGCACTGTAAAAGAAAAATTCCGAAATAGTCCTCAAGCTGTCTTTAAATGCAACAAAACATCCAATGGTCATAATAAAATGAAACGTTAAAAAAATTATAACATTTAACTAAACTCACACGAACAAAAAGCAGGTTCGTACACAGGCCAACCGATCCAAAACGAAATTGCCTACTCCACATGCATTTTAAAATGCTAAGTAAAAGGTTAAAGGCCACGTGAGAACCTTTTTTGTATATGGCCTTGAGGTAAAGATTTGTTCTCAGCTGCAGAGTCTCTATCTCTCCCATTCAATAAAATGGAATCGAGATAAACTCAATAAATAAACCATCTCACAGAAACGGATGCATGAATGGGGCAGACCAATAGCTAAAATTACATTCAGTTGATGAGTTCATCTGTCTGTTGAGGAGCGTAGGATCTAGAAAAATAAAAAATGGAGCAACATAACGTAACGGATCTACTCCATATGGTCCTGGTAATGAACGACTCATCTCCTCTTGCTCGCTGGTTGATGAGACGTGAATGACATGTGGAATGGGAAAATGAGTTCAGGGAGAAAGAATAGCAGAGCCGAATGCTGATGGCGAATATTATTATACCTCCATGTTTCTGTTTTTCCCATTTACAGAATGCAGCAATGCAGTGGGGCTCCTTAAAAAATTGGAAATGTGCTTAGTGCTTGGAAGTTTGGACACTGATGTGTCTAAAGCCATACAACAGACTATACTTCCGTGTCCCTTTTTATGCATAAAAAATTACGTGCTGTGATCCTTCCTCATAAGGATCTGTAGAAGGGGAAGGAATTGAACGCAAATCTCAAATTTATGTAAACCGTATTCAGCAAAAACATATAATGCCTGTTTGAGTGGATGGCACAATATTGGAATGCAGATTGACTTGAAATGATAATAATAACTATACGCTCAAATTCCAAAGGGGAAAGTTTGCAAAAAAAAGGAAAACAGATGAGATGAGATTCTTTGTCGTGAAGTGACGAAGAAGCAAGTCATTTTACGGGAGTAGAATATTTTACCATCCCAAAACATTTTTTTGGGATGATCCTCCCCAGAATGCTGAAAAGATGTCCTGCAACACATATCTTACATCTTGTCATACCTACGGACATCTGGGCAAAATAAAATTATAACTTGGATATAACATAACATAACATACATAACCTATTTAAAATAATGCCGCTACATAGTAGGCCCCTTGACAGTTGCATCCTTTCTGGTCAAGTAGTTCAGGAAAAAATGACTCCGGGAGAGAGAGAGTATGGATAATCTCCCATGTCTAAAAAAATACTAGGCTGGAAAAGACCCTCTCTACTTCTGCAAACTGTCCATGACTGCTTCAAATAGCAAGACAGAGCCAAGACAAGAAAATAAGTGAGTTTTCCAAGTTATTTTTACGGGTCATTCTTTCTCCTACTTAATGGTTTTGGTTCAAGATCGCGAGGGTACTTTCACTCCCCCAGTACCTTTGAAGCTTAAATAGAGAACCGCAGACACTAGCTTAGCTCCTGCTGGACTAAACTAGCACATGAATATAGGCTAGCCAAACTCATTTTAACAATCCGCAATAAATTTGAAGCCAGCTTGTTAGAACAACCCAAGCATCTACATACACCAACCCACACTGAAGGACATAGGTACCCGTTCATGCCGTAACTATAACTCTTCGATTAGAATTTCACAACTTTTTTTCTAGGTTTAACCAGGATTAAGGCGTTAAATCATCCTGAACTTTGTTATAAAAGATTTGGGACAAAGAAAGATATCTTCTCAGCATAAACTTTTATAGGGAGGATTACAGTTCAGAGGAGAGAAAAATATTCTTTCGGAAGCTAATCTCCTTGAAGAAGCTACACATCTTCATGCTTCCCTTGTTCCGAATAAGTTATGTTGTTAGAGGGAACTCACTTGAGCATGTTCAAATCAGCCTTTCAAGTACACTGCGCGAGATAATAATGCCAAATCTGTTGGAGCTATTTTCAATATTTCATTTTATTTTAATATCGATTTTAAAAGGATGTCAGAATGGGAAGGTCTCTTTTAAATTCGGATAAAATGATACATGCAAAGGGCTGAACAGAACTTGCTCGTATTGCTAGCTTTATTATATATTGAAATAGGAAATTGCTTTCACTGAATCAAGCAAGATCTGCAGAATTGGAAGAGTCGGCTCAAATTGTCTCTCGAGTGCAAGAAAGAATTATGCTTGCTCCTGTTAGTAAGCTTGCTGTAAAAGAACGTCGGCGTGTGCTAAGCACTGCTGTGGTATGAACGTCGGCGTAGTCAGTGGCTTATGTGCTTGGTGGGTGGTTCGCTGGGAGCCAACATTTTAGAGCTAGCTTCCATCAGGAGTACTTATAAGGATATTTTTATTGGGGTGATGCTGATTCTTGAAAAAAAGCCTTTAGAAGTCGAAATTCTACCGCTTATAAAAATTTTCTATAATGCAATCAACGCTTTTTTCTCTAATATTTATTTACACTCAGACTCCACGAGAATGAGCAATGAATTGAATAATACTTTAATAAATAGACGGGGATCGTAAACTAGTTTGAAGTAGAAAGGACGTTTCAACGAGTCAGCAAATTAACTTTCCCCTTTTTGGTTTCTCTTCGTCTTCTCGAGAAAAGAAATCAGTAAGTATATAAAGCATAATATATCCTGTGGCAGTAGAAAGTTGTCCCTTTCGGATATTATCCTCATTTCGTGTATCTTCTCTCCTCTCGCGACCTAATTTTTTCAAGTCATACTTCCTTCAGAGTCAACGAGATAACACATAAAAAAAGTGAAAGTGGAGAGGGTGATGGGAGCTGAGCGGAAGGTCTTTTGGTAAAGACGGGATACAGATCATACTAGATCAGGTATCGATCTCTTTATAAAATGGAAAACTTCATTTATTCTCCCATATGGGTAGAAATGGAGTTTTATCCGCTTTGAATTTCTACGATTTGGCTGGTTTCTAACCAAAAGTCAATTTGACTTTTATTGGAACATTTCCAATATAAAAGGAAAGGCGTCTGGAAAAAGACACAAATGGGTTTTTCTTACAGTGATCGATTGGTAAAATTGGTAAAAAATGTATGTCAACACTCGACATTCGTTGTTTTATAGACCAATATATACCAACATACTTAATTAAAATTAAGATCAACAAATTATTAAATTGTTGACAAATTTTTCCAACTGGATAAATGACATGATCAGGCTATGTTAAAAATGTATGTTTTAGAAGCTTTATGAAAGCATCCAAAAGCATTACGTCACAGTTTGTTCTCATATTCCAAAACAAAACATTATTTGGCATCATTAGTCCTATTGAGCTTATGCGCTCCTCTTGTGTGGAAGCTTGGAATTTGGAATATCAACATCAACAAAAGACCACACACACCGGAAAGAGCAAACCGGCTTGAGTTGAGAGTTCTTTCGAGCCGGGCACATGGACAGGTTAAGTTAGACAAAGCTTACTCATGCTTTCTCCCCGGAAAGCCCGCTACTATGCATTCTGATTCCGAGAAAGAAAGGCCGACAACTGACGCAAGAAGACGCTGCGGTGTTGGGCTTTGTTCCTTTGTCTCTTTTTGATTTTTTACTGTATCCCGTACCAAAAGTATCAAGGCATGTTATGGCTTACCGTATTCAATATTACATCTTTGATATGTCTAGTTTGCGTTTGGAGAGGCTTGTCATAGTACAATGTAATATTGTGAGAGATGTAATGACATTAGGAACAATAATATTTTGGTATAATATTCATAAAAATGAAATAGGAAAACTTTTTTTTATTATTGCCTCATTCCCTTTTGTCTCCTCTCCATTTTGAACGCAATATTTTTTGTGGATAGTAAAATGATGACGAGACAAAGTTTTACGAGATAAAAATACGAAAAATAAATCCTGAAGGAAGTTTTTCAGAGATATGCTCAAGGAGAGTCAACAAAGCCAGGGAAGAATCCATTTATCAAAAAAAACTAGCACAGTCAACAAAATTCTAGTTTATTGAATTATTGTTTGTTTTCAACAGAATAAAGTTTACTTTGTTATGAGAAAATGAATACCTATTTGAAAGTATTATTTAATTACGCTTACTTTCTTTCACATCAGTGAAGTTTTAAAGGATAGGTAAATATAAGTCCAACTAGATTGTAATCATATCAGATGGAAGAAATCTGGTGAAAGTTGGAGCAAAGTTCCAAGCGGTTACCAGCAATATCCACATAAACATAATCACATCCCATGCAAATTTTGGACAGAAGATGAGCTTGAGAGCCCCATGAATTTCTATTGTGTCCGAAGGATTACAAGGTGAAACGCCCAACCAATGGAGCATGAAAGGGCAGGGCCAAAAACTTGAAATGATGAAAAATTTGATTATTTAGATTCAGGACATTGCATGTGGGATGGGGAACCAACAGCAGGCTATGCTTTATTAGTACAGATACATGTTCCTTGTGGAGCCTACTCATTTCTTTTCCAAAAAAAAAAACTGGTGAGTCCAGAGATACCCAACTAGCGCTCCTGTAAGGTAGAAAAATATCTGCCAAACTGCAAAACACATCTAAATATTGCACGATAGAACCAATATGGTCCTTTTCTCTTTGCACATACTCACAAAGGCTTCTTTCAGCAAATGATGATCGTGATGACGTCGACAGGAAACGGGATGGAAAGCTCTGGCCCCACAACATATATTTTATTGTCTCTATCTTATTTACATATAGATCTGCATTTCCCAACTCATTTATAGTAGTTGAACAAAAGTAAATTTCCCTGTTTGGGGAAGACTTTCTTCAAAAGCGCTCAGGTGAAGTTGAAGCCGATTTAGTCACTACTTATTTACATTCATTGTTATTATAGTTCCAAATTATGACTGTAATTGCGATTTAGTACGAAGGCCGAGAAATTCACTCGGATAGAATCTGCTGTATACTAGAACGAAATTGGGCTAGGGACGGTTTTGCACAAAAAATTGCGGCATTGCATAATATATCAATCCGTGTTTTAAGAAGAGCATGAAATTACTTTTTAAAAGAAAGCGAATAGGTGGATGCGCACACATTGCCGGTGGGAACTTTCTGTGGAGAAATTTCGGACATAAATCTTCGGTCTTTAGAGCTCTTCCCTCTGCTCAAAAGTACAGTTTAAAAAGTTTTCTACCCAAAAATGACAAACGTGACTTAATGGGTAACACTTGGTTGAGCAGGATCTTAAAGAGCCAAAAATTACGTTCCGTTTGCTAATAACGTTCAGCTAAACTGTATGTTTTACTTTAGGTTCAAGTCGCCTTTCATTCTCCCCATTTCAACTTAATTTAATCTCTTGCAATGCAAAAAGAACTCATGAGACGGTTCTCATTTAAATTTCAATTAAATAATCCAGAAAAGTGACCCATATATTTATAATTCATCAACTGTTAAATTACAATCGTTAAATGGTCTATAAAATGATGTACTTATCCAAAAATGATTTCCGGAATGTGGAATAGAGAAAAAATGAGTTTCCCTTTCGTAGCCTTGTACATTCGCTCTTGTGCGTTTGCATTCGACCCAATTAAAGTGGCATGCAGAATAGTAACCGGAAACAAAGGATGTAATAGGCAGTAATGTAGCGGGGCTTAAGTTGTAAGTAAAATAACAAGCTCGGAATGAAGTTCCCAGCTTCCCACCTACCGCTACTCACTCATGGATGATGACGTGTACAGAATAATAAAGCGTTTTCTCTTTCCACCTGCTTGCTTTTTTCGCCGACGGTGGCCATCATGGCATATATCCCTAGACGAACTTACAGCGGGCTTCAACATATCCATACGACCGTCTTCACAAACCCTTTATACTCCCGTCATCGCGTTGCATGTTGCTTCTCTCGCTGAATTCAAAGGGAGGGCTTTTGGAGGAAAATAATCAAATCATCATTCTGCGATACCGGTATGGTCGCTTGGATAACGCTCAATGTGTATCTTTCTTCGAGCAGATGTACCGTGAGGATGGCTAGCGGTGTGGAATGCTTTGTATTTTTGTATACGTGTTTCATTATGATGATGATATAAACTGTAGAAAAGGCGAGTTAAGGGAAATCATTATGAACAATGATGTGGAAAATTCTGTTTACTCTGCGTGTAAGTAAATTGCATCGCCTGTCATTATATACGGATTTTTTATAAAGAACAAAACGCGGTGGTCGGTTCTGACTTGCGATCACATAAACAGTTAGTATTTAACTAACTTATGAGTTAAAATTAACAGAATCATCATCCGCACACGAATCTCAAGCTGCAGGGAGCTCGGTCTCCTGCTCCTAAATTAAGAGTTCATATAGACAGAGTTCAGCCTTGACAATAATCAAAAAGACAATAACGAGTTTTTTACAACCTACAATAAACTCATGCCTTTGTAAAGACAATATACATCCTACAAGCATGACTAGGAATAGACGAACAAAATGGTGACGAGTGACTGACAATGACAATGAACTTTATTGTAAGGCTACGCCTTGCAGCTGGAAATGGGATTATCTCTGTTTGATTTTACTGATGACACACATCCGCTTTCACTATATCCCCATTTTTATCGATTCACTTGGCTAAGGGTAATATTATCACGAAGTCACGATGGAGTTATTGCTATTTTGGGAATTTGGAACTGTGGCTAGCTCATACTGTTGTGGATAAAAAGATGAACACAATTTTTCCTGGATGTTTTATCCACGTTTAAGAAACCACGTTCAAAATATGTATCATAACTTATAACTCATAAGCGATTCCAAATAAATAGGATGCCATGCAAGTAGATATAACTCTAAAATGTTTCTTATTGAATTTGACCTTGTTTCTATAATTTATCTACAGTGCCTATTACCTATTCAACCTTTGTACATTTACTGCAAAAAAGCATAGTAAATGTGACAGAACGCTCATAAAATATCAGGAAGGAGGGATCCTGGATATTTTTAAATTACGCTACTCCTTCCTTCAATGAATCAACCCGAAAAAAATTGACAGTTTTCCATAAAGTTTACAATGCACTGTTCCCAGTTTATGTAGCCAATTTTATCATAAAGTACACGAACCTCGTGTTTCTGTGCAAAAAAATATATTCGTACAGTAGTTATTTTTATGGCCTATGAAATTGAAATAGATCATTCCAGCTCTAGCTTTAACTTTAAAACGACGAAACTAGTTTCCCTCGTTCCTCACAAGTTTTCCTATTTTCCTGTTACAATTTTCTGCAAGTACCAAACAGCCCTTCACAATATCTTTAAATAAAGTTACCTAAAACTGTTCCTGGAAAGCAGCGGCCTTCATTCTTCCTCAATATTTTAGGTGCATATGATATACATTCTGATCATACCGAGCGACCCTCGACACGAGGACATAAAATGAAAAAGCCAGCTATTGTCGTTCCCTCCAAGACGGATTTTTTATATGCAATATGAATATTTTATCATTGCTCCTAGTTCCCTCCAACAGTCATAAAAATTGGGTCGCAGGTAATGAAAATCTAGTTCAGATCGATAATTTGAAACGTAAAAAAGGGCATCCTTGATGCAGAACATAAACAACACCAGTCAACTACATTCGAGCTTAAAGTCAGTCATTTATTCGCTACGATAAGATCCTAGTCAGAGTGACATGGCATTCTAAACATTCACTTTAAAGTGCAATTTATCCACCTAAATATGTGTAATAATGAAAGGAAGTCTAATGCAGTGGAGGAGAAAATTGCCTCATCTCATAGCATCAGCATCATTTTCAGATGTTCAGTCACTCAAGTAAACGGAGGTGTAGTAAAAAAAGAGAGTGTTTTGGAAAGTTTGGCGTGCGGCCTAATGCTACAAATGAATGGGCTTTACGTGATCGACCGACTAGGTATAACTGAGAATGGGAAGATTTTACGTAGTTTCTAAGAAGCAACTACCGATCAGCTACTCAAATTGAGAGGACTTGATTTACATGTATTGTAAAGTTACATTTACGTTAAGGAATGAAACTACCAGGTAAACATTTGATGACTCTGCCATATATATAATGATTCTACTTAAATAGTTAATAGTTATTTTTCCACGATCAAAGCATATTTACCATTAAAGTAAGCTTCTTTTGAGTAAAAATGTTGACGCACTCGCAATAATGACAACTCTTTCAACAAGCGAAGTTCATAAAGGGAAATGAATATACTTATGAAAATGGATGATGATCTACTCTACGAAAAAGTGGGATGGTTATAGCCTCTCGTTATTATGCAACAGAACGTTTATTGCAAAGATAAAGTGACATCTCCCCAGTCAATGCACCTTGTGGGGCCAATCTACTCAAAAACTTGAAAGATGGACCGTAGTAATTCTCCTCTTTCAACGGCTCTTCAGGGGAAACCACAGGGCTAAGAGGATTCGGCAAAGTCTTCAATTTTATTCAGTGCAGTGACATTATCACCACCACCCCACCACCAAACTAACCACAAAGAAATGGAAGGAAAAGCAATGAAGAGGAACACAAAAATGGGGCATGATCTTGCCTGAAACCACAAAAAAAAATATATGCATTTTAAAGTTTGGGTGGTGAGCATGTATTTCCGAATTCCATTTAAACTATTCATTCACAAGGTTGTTTGCCTCATCCTTACAATTCCTAAGAGGAAATCCATCCTCAAAAAGTATTTTCCCATTGGTGATATGGTATTACCGCCTCAAATGGGGAAATGAAGAGATCGCCTTAGTTTTAATTTGGCTTACTAACTTTGACGTGATGTTCGAATGATGGGTGGCGGTCTCCTTATGGCATATCGACTGTCCAAAGCAGAGCATTTTTATATCTAAACCATGGAATATGACTTGGTGGTGGTAATAGGATTAAAAAAAGTATAAAACGATAATGACACTTATAATGACATCCAACATCATATAATGGTCTTCATGCAGAGAAGATTTTGGTCGGCAATCTCATTCCATCAGTTTACTACCGTACAAGAACATGCACTTTCCAGTTTTTACTGCCTACCAACAAACAACATGCTTTTCAACTTTGCTCATACAGGGAGAAAAAATTCCCATCAGCAAGAAATTGCCACGAGGAAGCAACCAAATCCGAAAAGATGCTGCTTTATAATATTTCTCCTGCTGTTGCTTTTCTTTGGGGATCCAGCAGCAGATAAAGTTTTGCTTTTTCTCTCCTCTCTGGATGAGAGAAAACTGAAGTGATTATTGACACTTAAAGCTAGCCACGTTACGGCCAAACAGCCAAACACTTTCATTGCGATAGTTGTGGCTCCCCATAAACCATGTTGTCTAGTCTATACAAAAGGTGCATAACAGGGGTCTACGTCCTTTTACCACATGAGTTGAAACGGGGAAAGATAACTATGATGAAGGAAAAGTACATAAGATTATAACAATGTTATTACTATTATTAAACTCCATTCCGTATACATGGGATAAAATGGGGAGTAAAATGCAGTAGGTTTCTTTCTCCTCTTGTATTATAGGCACTTTCCGCATTTAGAACACATTTTTTGACCGTGGGTGGTTCGTAAATAGTTGGTGGAAAGGCTTATAATAATGCCTTCCTTAACTAGCTCATTTTCACAAGAAAAGGCCTCCAGGTATAGATATCGTATCCCATATCCTACAAAGAATGCTACTTACGCTTCGTTCTCGATGATATGCCTACTTTCTCCCAGCCAGAAAAAGAGTAAAAAAGCTGATATGACTGTATGTGTGTGTAGTAATGCTATTCAATCCAGATCCGACTGGCTAGCTTGAGAAAGGGGGGAAATGTCTGATTTGAGGAGAACTATCAAAGGGATCAATTATGTAAAGACTAAAGATGAAACAAACGTGAAGCTCGAGATTGTGCCTATGCCTCCGCCTCTGTACAGGAGATAATGAACACGGATGTGTCTGCCATACCATTAGTTTATGTAGTTCAGTGGAGTGAAATGACTAGCTCTAGTTCTACCAGAGAAACAAGGCCATCATGCCATGAATCACATTCAATTCCCACACTCCTTCCTTCTATTGAGGAGAAACGTATTATGTTCATGGTATGATGGAGCATCCGACAGATACATAAAGCCGTGGAATAAAAAAAGCATTTGGTTTTCTCCATAATATACTGTGACGAGTGCCATGTTAGTCTGAGAAATATTACGCAAAGTTTTATACATCCATTGGACAACTTCTTTTAGTGTAGATGGATAATAGGAAGCTGGAGGAATATCATCAAAAAGCACTTCTCGTTTTTTTGTTCTTAAAGGACACTCACTGACCCGATTCTTATAGATGTCCATGTATTAATGTCCGTGGTATGGGGGAGCAATTTCGGCTATTGCCAACCGATAAACGTCTTCACACGTGTTCCTTCGCTATAAATTATCCACATAACTTATCAGCCTGTCATTCCTCTTTGGTGGTGGTCGGGTACAAAATAGGGTTGGAGAATGTTAGCGAGCTCATAAGTGTCTAAACGTCGTGCACACCGCATACATTATAGGCTTGGGTACCTACGCATTATACAGAATGGAATTTATAGTTATCAATGGCATGCACTTGAGAGAAGGACAGAATTGGAAAAGATCGTACTTTCGCCTATTTGGCTAACTGGAGCTTCTTTATTTCCGCTTGCTCAATTGAAGAACTCTCCATTTCGAATGACTAGTAAGATTCTGGAGTATACGGCTTAAGTACGGCAATTAGAAATAATGTATGTAGCCAGTTGATCAAAAATAGTCAACACTTCTTCGTAAAAAGAAATTATCAAGATCATTAACGTTGTTTCCCTTTGTCTGTGATCGAACCGAGCACGCCGTCTTAAAATAAGCTTTATTTAGACTACATTTGTTGAGCATAATGAAAGCGTTTTAATGAAGCGATAATTTATTTAAAAGGTTCAAAGCAACAAATCAATTATGGAACTAATTACTTTGTTTGGCTGACGGTGTTCATGCTGATAATAGTATTTACATACAGTAATCCAAATATAATTTGGTTCGTTAGGCATCTTCCATCTCAAGCTTCCATGTTTGTGTGCTTCACAGAGCGTAATAAAGATAAGAAGAAGTTTCCTGTGAATACTGAATACTTTATTCCAAGGATACTTTCACAAATCTATCTGGAGTAAGGGCCCAAAACAAAAATATTCCCAATCCCTTATGGACGCTCTTGAGATGATATAGAGTTAAAAATGAGCTTTTGATACTGTCCAGACCATCCGTAGTATCTATGAATTTTGACGTACTCAGTCCTAACATATTACCCCTAGTTCAGGAGACAATTCGTTTAAAAAAACGGCGACACCAAAAATCTCAAAAAAACAGAAAAAGGCAGTGCATTAGGTTAAGTTGCTTTACTTGATCCGATAAGAGGGTTTAACTTTTTTCCAGATGAAAAGGAATTTCTGGAGGAAATCCTGTCATAACTTTGGTCTGTCAAATATAAACCCTGGGAATAATAATTGTCATTATAATTCGCAGATAAGAACCGGGCATATCCTTTGGGTTTGCTTAGGCAGCAAAAATGAAATCCAGTATTTAACACTTATACTGATAGTCCATTTTTATCTGGAAACTTTCGAAAGTACTAATATCGTTTGACTTGGTTGTCGGCCATACTCCTACATATAAGTACAGAGTTCAGTCAAATAACAAATGTATTGATTTGCGCCCAGCATATGCCCACCCCAACCAAAACGAAGCAAAGGACATGTTATAAAGTAGACCCATGTCAGACATTTCTCGTTCTCCGATCCTTTATGTATCCTCTGCATTTTGTCAAGATTCATATCAGAAGACATGTTCATATTCCCCACCAGTCTACTTATCACTTTCACCAGAGCAGGGTCCCATCCCTATGCTTTCGAGAAAAACGATAATGTGTGGCGGGCGGTCAAAATGTATTTGTGCTTTTTGCTTGGAATTTTTTGATATGATGACAATCCTCCAGACAATGCAAAAGCATAAAATGGTAAACAAAGCAAATCGGCACAAACAAGAAAATGGTATCGCTTTGTTGATCTAACTTAAAATGCATGGTTTGGGCTGTCCATGCCGATAGAGACGAGATTGGATGAAATCATCTTAATCTTCCACGTCCTGTTCCTTTGTTCCATATTCAATGCTCTCTGGTCTTTTGTCCTCGGCTTTCACAATTCTGGATGGAGAAAGTCTGTCAATTCCGTACACAATAGCTGTGTATGTACCGCTATTTTATAAAATGTTTCCATTAACATGCTTTTTTCTGATGGTCAGTACAATTTGTAGAGTAAAGAGCCGATATACGTAGGCATATGAATATGAATACAATCGCTACAGTCTAAATTGTCCCAAGAGAGCGATCCATAGGGCAAGTGCTGATTTTAATCAAAAATATATAACCACTTTTTATACTAACATGGAACGTTCGAAAATAAAAGGTCGCTAAAAGATAAGATATGGATTGCTCTCAGGCAGTACTAGACTAATGGGGCTCAGTAGGCACGAAACATTATTGCGTTAGCGTTGCATGATACCAAGAGCCGGGTAGACTTTCCCCGGCAATCCTACATCCAATCAGTGTAGGAAACATGGGCACTAAGGAATTTCCAGCTTACAATACAACAAATAACGTAGTTTGTTTACTATACGCATTAGGCAATATTAACTGAGATTTACACCGTTTGCTTGCCTCCATTTCCTTCCTTCTTGGAACGAGAAGCGAAATTAGATTTTTTCATTTGTGAAAGCATTTATTTGCTTTCCTCCCTTTTATTTTATAAGCTTATGATCAACATCAGAATGTCGATTTTCTTTGCTAGAGTTGAGCTGGGATTGGATATGTTGCTGCGGAGGAAAGCTCAGGGACATAGAAATTGTTCGTGTTATGATACGACTTTTCCGCATCTCAATTGATATGTTAGTGACTGCGCTAAAAACTTGTTTAGCTTTCCATTTCCTTTTTCGTACCTAACCCAAAATAAGTAAACCTACAAGTTTTCCCCTCTATTGTTATTGCTTACTCGCTGCATGGAGGAGACGGAAGGAATATCTTCTTGAGGGATCAACTCTCCGCCATGTGACCGTTCTCCAGCACTTGCACCACATGTGCTAAATGGAGAAAGTCTTTGGTTGTGATGTATTGATGATGATTGTTATGTGGCGTGAATTAGTTCAACCAAAAATTGTTACACTTTCACATATCGTCCCCTTTTAAAGCTTTATTACGCCTCTGGGCGGCAGTGCAAATATAAATTGAATATTATATTATTATGATTATATGTTTTGTTTCCCTTGAGCATGCACATTAAAGAAAGTTTTCCCTTTTGCGTGTGACTCTAGGGCAGACTAGTAAAGTCTATGCATGCAAGCCCCAGTGACGACACAAATAACAGCTGCAGCCGACTTTACGTTTGAAACTATTTTATTTACTCCAACAAGCAAGACTTCTCTGAACGGGATATGTCAGAAGCTCACGCATATGGTCCATATTATTATGCCATTTTTACACAAACAATTGCTTTATTACTTATCCGCTCATAAATAGAACTGTAAGCACCCTGAGCTAGCCTCTCCTCCGCAGTTCGTCAAGTCAAGAGAGCAAAAAGTTGGAGTGAGTTTGCGATTTGCCCCGCATAACTTGTCAAAGTCGGGTTAGGAAAACAAAGTGTGGAGAGAAAAAAACTCTTCAGACTCAGACAGTCAGACTGGATTCATTTTCTTCAAGCATATTTTCGGCATGTTCTTCAATTCTCCAATTACATGGGACTAATAAGAAGGAAAATTGCATTTTCTGCGGTATTTTTCCTCCACATGTTTGATGCAATCTATGCAACTTGCTTCATATGAAGAGTGTAAGTAGGTGGCTAATTTTCCCTAAGCAGTTTCTTTCATGATATGACTAACGATAAACTAATGTATGACATTACCAACCTTATATGAATAGGTGGTCTTACCCCTTGTTCGAGTATGAGTATAGTCATAAAATGTAAGTGAGTGTTGGCCCAACGAAATTTCAACTTCTAATTTTCCAGAGGGGAAAGTGCCAAAAAAATTCTTCGTTAGCGATTTCTTGGCTTGCGAGTTGGATTACCTCCTGAAGAGACTCCTACAACATTAGACCATTTTTATTATGCATTTCAATCCATTCTAACCATGGCTGGCTGGAGTCTTTCCCAACTCTCTTTTTCAGTGTCAGCCTAAAATGGTTCAGTTGAGGGGTCCAAAGCATGTAATCGATGTACATTATGGGACTTTACTTTTTGCATTACTTATAAATAAAGTAACATGTGTAGGCTTTTTGTGGTAATAGAAAAGTAAAAAAACAAGGTTTTTTTGCATTTATCTATTGTAAATAAAAGTAAGGTAGGTAGAGAGGTGGGAAATGTAAGTAGGAGGGTAACTGGGAATAGTGCTTTTACTCTCATTTCATATTCTTCATGTGTCCTGTGGGTATCCCCAGTCTTAAAGATAAGAAACAAAAATCCATGTTCGGCTGATTATTATTAACTAGAAATAGGAGGATTGGAATGGGAATGCACCGCACAAGAAGGGGAAAAATTGTTGGAAAGAAAACATTTGAGTAAAGTTAGCTCCGGAGTTATAGCAGCACTCTAGGAAAATTGTGAATTGGAAGAGGAGCAACAACCATCAACATCTACGGGCAGGACAAGCTCAAGGCTCACTTTTATTGCGGAACATTTTCCTTTTTTATAGTGCTAGTCCTATACTCTGTTGAGTAGTTAAAACTTCCAGTTGGAAGATGTAGGCTGTCACGGAAAAATAACTATTCTTTTTTAGTTTCATATGCACCTACAGTTTTTTAGTCTATGATGAGGGAACCACTTGACGTGTCATGAACCAACATACTAGGTGCAAGCGCTTATTGTTTCTATAATGCTCTTTGTGGCTTATGATTTCAATTCCCATTTAGGTGAAAGTTCAATTATATCTCTATTATAATGCGTCCGATGTGGAATTTTTTAATCCAAATGCAATCAAATAAGTTATGAATGAAAAGTATCAAAACTTGCTAATCTTAGATGAGCATCCGAAACCTTTTCCTTGTACATATTTGCCTTGCACTATACAAGGCAAATATGTAACAAGAAGAAGTTTATGGAAAACCAAAATCCAGTTTTTAGTAATAAGAAGCATGAACCACCCCGGAGGTCCCGAGTCCCAATACCCATAAAGTTTATGCAATTTTAGTTTCCAGAAAAAAAGCAAGAAAGTGTGTAGGTAGCTAGTGGAGAAAGTAACTACGGACGTAAATAGGCGCACATATATTTTGAAATAATGTCTGCCATGAAACTAGGACTAATCAAGGTCTATAAATAAATAAATTATGCTCCTTGTACCAGCACACCTTTAGGCACCAAGAATATTCCTGTAGGCCAATAAAATTTACTTGTTTCTCCCGTGAAAGTGCGATTAGCTGGCTAACGCACCGGCAGCACTTTACAGTTAAATCGGCCAAAGTAATGGGGAAAACGCTAGGTCATGTGTTGCATTTTTATCACTGTATACAATATTCAACATGACTCTGGCTCTTAAAGGTATGAGGTATGTAAATTAGAAACTGTTACGAGCCAGACACAACGGGAAACAAAAGCCTTGTAGATAAATGGAAGCTAGAAATATGAGCATGAAATGGAGCAGTTAAGACGAATTTTACAGTCATCCGTCATTCTGACTTATGTTCGCCATTTCAACTGACTTATCTTAGGTTAAAAGCATTTTCATGCCCCAGCTAAGAAAAATTGCTTCAGAGCTCCGACCCAAGACGTCATATAACCAACTACACACGAATATCGAGTAATGCCAATAATTTTCTGGGTTAGGGGCTGGACGGAGTGCCAGTTGACTATCATCAGATCATCATCGCCATCACTCCCATGTAAATATTTTGATTTGTTGGAGCACCCCATCTAATTTATGGAATGGAGGTGCGAGCACCCGCTAATTACTTTCCGCTTCTATCATCCATTGCATCTGACTCTAAGGGGGAATTAGGGCTAAAAAAATGTTATGGTAAGTTATGGCATGGCTCTGACAGAGACAAGTAAATTGAACGGTTTGAGCTCGAGATGTCTTCCAAACAACCGATTTATCTGCTGAGAACTCATGAATCACAATAAAGCCCGCTGTATAGTGACTGCTGAGTGTAATGATCAGGAGGAAGAAATGCTTTTTACCTGTAATAATAAACATTAAAAGTAGTAAAGCCCTACATTAACCTTAAACACACGTACCGGCGGGCTCACTCAGCGCATCCAATTTTTATTATTGCATGGCGATTGCTCCAATATGTATATGGCTTATGGTCGAGCCTGTGCTAATTCCGTAACAAATGACC
Source organism: Lepidocyrtus paradoxus (assembly GCA_034696885.1). Lineage (NCBI taxonomy): Eukaryota > Metazoa > Arthropoda > Collembola > Entomobryomorpha > Entomobryidae > Lepidocyrtus > Lepidocyrtus paradoxus. Next base: position 15,488 of record JAQGAH010000543.1, on the reverse strand, counting down.
CTCGCTTTTCTACTCCAGTCCGGCTCAAAAGCCTTCAATATGGGAAGGGTGAAACAAGCATGATCATATAGTGACGTGAATGAGCCGCTCGTAAATACATTTATATTAAATGTGCTGTTTTAACCCCAAAATTAGAGCTAATCTTCCATTCTGAACGGACAGGCAGAATAGCTGTTCATGGCCAATGAGGTGAATTTAAATGTGCTTTAATTCCCAAGATTCATTAGCCACCGTGTAGATTTCTGCTATGAATTAATGGGAGGAATAAGAGTGGAATGGAAGGGGAGGGAAAAGTTCAGCCACCATATTTTTTACTCCTTCGACAGACCACCAGTAAAAAGTTGACCTGACAAAGAACCATAAATTCCCAAGTTGCTCGCGTTCATTTCACTTATGGACAATAACGACGAGAGACGGTCAGACCAATACATTATTTGTCTCAATTAGGCCATCATCATCCCATCCCCGTTTCTTTCTTCATTTCCTCGCTTTCTTTTGATTGCGTTGCGTTTTGCCATGGTTGAGCCCTCCATCACTGCATTATAAAACGTGGTGGGTCCTCATCAGATATATTTATTATTGTTATACATCTCATCATCATCTCATCCCACATATCAGGCATTAAATGACTGTCAGTCATAAACTATGACTTTCATCTATCCATAAATATACATAAGTCATTCCGGGCAAATGACTGCTAACAGTGCTAACGCAAATGGCAGAGATTAGAAATCCCCATCAGTTTATGGTTAGGTTACGAATTACTCGCTATTAAAGCAGGAATTACACGGATTAATTTGAATTCCGCCTACGATAAATTTCCAAATTGCAAATATCTACGTCAGCAAAACGTCTTTCCACAGTCAGTTTGATTTAGAATTGAGACAATAAACCGATATACCAATACAACAAACTTTTAGTTATTGTAATCTACCTATCCAAACACACAATGTCTGGATTACAGATTGCATTTTATACGTGAACTTTGGATTACGAATTATAATCTGGATGTCCATCTATCTATAATAATGTAATCTAATATAATCCTGGATTACTCCAATCTCTGTCAAATGGACTCTCTCAGACAGTGCAGTATGAACCAAGTAAGCTTCGAGTTCATCTGCTCATCCAGCTTGGTTCTAAAATGGATGTGGATATGATGATATGTATAATGCTAGAAGATTAATCTGGGTGGATTAGTTCATGCCTAACTTTAGTTATCATGAATGGCATGCATGACATGACATTACCCTTCTTTCTTTTTCTGCTCTTCCGACGTTTTATAGCTTTCTAAACGGGATGTAGTTGGATGGGAAAGAGTAGAGGTTCGTGAGAATTATATCGTGATATGAAGTCGTCACGTTCAAAATTTTCCTCAAATATTGTAATAAACATAGGTACATGCATATAACAAAAGGATATTATGTTATCCATTTTTTTTGTTAGGAGGGACTAATGATGACTTGCGTTTCTCAATTTATGTAAATATGTAGATCCTATGCCAAGGCCAAGAGTACTTTTGTGTTAGATTACCAGATTAAAAGTTAGATTTCAAATGGGCAGCCATATACCTACCGCAAAATGGATGTTCGAAGTGGAGAGTTTTTCACTTCAGTATCATATGCATGCCATGCAATATAGCAATGGAGGTCTGCACTACTTTAGGACTTACCAAGATGATATTCAATTTTGGCAAAATTGCAAAATTTTCTTCTTCAAAACATGTTAATTTCAATAAGTTTTTCCCTCCCACAAATCTCAACTTTAATTGGACTTTTAGTCATGCGTATGCACAAAGAGTATTATCTGTCCCTGTGGTGTCATTATAATGCTATATGAATGACTACAGAATGTGAAATTCGCATGAATACTGATTGCGACATTAACGATTAAAAACTTTTCTCGGAGAAAGTGCAAAAAGGGAGATTAAAGAAAAGTATAATTTGGCTAGACCGTAGATTGAAAAGCTTTGAATGAACAAAAAGTTTAGCAATACACCACTGTCTGTTTAATAGTGTTTTAATTAAGTGTTTTCTGAATGACATAGGTTATATAACAGTTATGGTCCTCATTCCAAACTTTTAATGCGTCAGACAGTTATCCATAAGTTTAGGCAAGTAAATGTCAAGTTTTCGTTTCAATGAACGAAAATAGATTAACACAGTTTCTTCAAACAAGACAGATTGTATTTGCTTGTTCGTTGACGTCATGAAATGTGATGAGCTCCATGTGGAAAAACAACCGAAATCATAATTGTCACGCTTCCCCCATTACATTACAAATAGTTTTCTAACTGGAAGTCAGAGTATGATTGTCATTTATGTATGGGTAATAAAAGAATGTTTCGTGAAAGTAAACTCATTTCTCATGAACATATGAAGTTTCCACATGACCGAAACAAATATCAGTACAAATTCATTTTTTATTAGCATTTTTAGCATCATTCATTTTTCACTCAGAAATTTGGAGTCGATGACACGTTTCAACTCTTAAGTCTTAAACCAAAATATAGGCATATGTTTCCTTATTCCAATCTAAAGAAGCATAAGTAAAGTTGTTCATTGCCAAAATAAGATAACCTCCACCACCACCCACACTTATTGTTACTTTCAAACTTTTTTCTTTTATTAAAAACTTACTCATGTTATATGTTTCCCATTTACTGACGATGAGAAGTAGGTTGACCAGTCGGTGAACGTATACTGTACATGTCCCCGATTCTATGGGAATGATTTTTTTTTTCGAAAAAAAGATGGACTGACTCAGAATCGGTTTCAGAAAAGAAGGGGAATCGATTAACCATAAAAATATTTCTCTATGACTATGTTGCACGAGATATGGGAGCTTTATGGATTCTCTCATAATAATGGATCCTTTAGCTCCACTGACTGAATGGGAGTGAGAGGATTTTTATTCTCCCATAAAGATGCGATGCTTTCAAAATCGGAGTTTTAGAGGAAGAGGAGAGGAAAATGAGAGGATTCATGCACCAAATTCCATCACGTCAAGTCATCATCCATCCATTGATTTCCCTTTCGTTTCTGTGATTTCTTGTTGTGCCGGTGTACTAGTGAAATGATCTGGTTGAGAGGTTGAGAAAATCATTGCATGACATGGGCTTCCTCGTCTGTATTAGGCCTTTGTATTTTAGCAAGCCCACGCACCTAGACACTGTAACTGGGTAGATAATTCTATTAGGGGAAAGGAGAACAGAAGAAAGGCCCAGCAGAACATGAGCATGTCATGTCGGTTCCTGCTACAGTTTCATCTTCTGGATGGGAATACCAATCTACGGAAATATGGTATTAGGTTGATGGAAGGATAACGAGAATTTTTGGGATGCGACAGGGACAGAGACAGGTGCTCTCAAACTATCAAGCTTAATGAAGAGCTGCTGGAGTCGGTTGGTTGAATCCTGTTGGAAAGTCATAATTAAGCGCAGATCATAATCTTACTTAATAGTCTATTCTTAACGGAGGGTAAATATAATTGATTATTTTCAGACATTTTGTGGACACTCAACTCACCGAAACCTATGAACTTGCCGTTTGCATAATTAGAATTTGTGAGTTAAATTCCGCTCTCACATTGGCTCACATCTCATCACTCATGGAATACCATATACACCACAGATCGACAGTTTTTGCATGTTTTGCATACTTTACAGAGCTGCGTAGCTAGAAGCTACAGCTAGAACAGCCATATCAGAAGACTAACCGTCAGAACGTTGAAGAAACGTAAATTGGAACATTAAAAATATTTTGTTTTCTTTTATTTTGATACATCATTATACTTACATGTATAAAAACATTTCCCTATGTTGAGCTAATTTTCAAAGGATACCTGCGTAGCTTTTCTAAAAGTCACTAGATGCAGCTATATTTTACAATCTGTAGTTGTAACATTGTTGATCATGCAGCTTTTCTAATGAATAGCTAGATACACAGCTCTGCATACTATTGCATTTCTCGTTAAAGTCGAAGATAATGAATTGCCAAGTTTTGCCAAAACATTTGTATCTTGTATCTTGAATTTCAAAACAAGGATTAGGAGGAATTTACAGAGCATAATAACTCACAACGAGCTTAAAATCGGATGGGTGGAAAAGGTTCAGCTCAATTTAGACAAAAAAGAGTACAATTACAAATTGGAAAAACACAAATACTCAGTACGCTTTAGTCAATTCTCAAATGATATATGGAGTATATTATTATTATTATTCGTAAGGATGGGTGCATACGTAAAAGTACGAAATACATACTTGGAAATATATATTTATGAAATGGTATATGAATTATAACATACTATAGCTATCTTGATGTACTTGCTTGGTTTACTCGGATGGTTAGACTTGGCACAAAAACTGTCAACCCAAAACAAGCCGTCGGGAGACATAAGAGGGGAAGTGATATATAAAAAGATGTGGAGTGGAGACAAGCGACATCAAGATGAAAAAAGAGACAAGTGATTTTCTCCTTTCTTCCCCATCATCTATTATAACAGCAACATGCACCACTCATCTCATAATGAACACAAAATGCTTATAATATGGTAAGTAGGCCGAGTCTTGCAAAAGATAAGTTATACTTTATACGTTCCAGCCTCAGCCTACAAACATTTCACGAACGAGTTTTTCTCTCAACTAATGAAAATATACATCACATATCATTATTCTCTTTTGTAGTGTCATACCATGTCATCGGCATCATTCTGAGCTTGATGCTCTGGGATAGCGAAGACAAAGTGGAAGGGGAATTGGAAGGGATACAAGTGATGATAAAGTAGTTTTCCAGTTATTTTAGCGGTAACTGTGATGAGGGGAAGACATTTGGGATGGATACTTGTTGTTCTCCTAAATTGGCTAGTCTCGCCAATAATTTTTTATTGTATCAAATGAGCTGCTTAAAAGGAATTTAATCCTTGTAATATACACATTACATGCATATATATTTATACAATGAGGTGTGCTTACATATTGCTAATTTCTTCCCGATATTTGTTTCCTTAATACGGATTCAACGGGCCGTCAATGACTCATGTTAAATGGAGCTTAGCATCTCGCATTCCTTCCAAGTATCTTTTTACTTTCGCATTGGTTTACTCGCATATCATATTACAAAACAGACGATCTTACATCTCATTGCTGTTTCGTGGAGATTGAACATAATAAGTTATGGTATTAAGTGGCTCGTATTTCGCCCCATGGACATATTCTTTCTGCTTTCACTGCCTCGAGGAGGAAATGAGTAAGTAATATTTACTTTTTTTATTACAATTTTCAGTTAACCCTCTGGAGCTCCTTGCTCATAAATGAGAGCTTGTTGCTTACTATTCAGCATTTCTGATCATATGGAATACATTCATTAAGTATTGCTAGCCCGCTTGGAACAACCCTATTGTTAAGCCCAAATGTGCCTTATGGTTTGCCTTCTGTGATGATAAGAAAGCAGCGGCCAATTTATTGCACGCGTTCGTTCTCATAACAAGAGGCCTATTTTTAGTGTAAGGCTTATTTTCAAAGCTCCTTTGTTGCTCCCGGACTTTCTTCTAAAAAATCAGAATAGAATACTAAAGATCTTATCACCTACACAATATCGAGGCCAGAGATTTCTCAAATGGCCACCCTATAAATTTCCGTACTATATTCTTACACGATTTTATTGGACGTTTACAATGAGTGAGCACATCTAGAGGAGGCGGAAGGGATGCAAAAAAAATATCACGGTATGTAAATTGGCAGCCTGAGGAGGAAACAAGGCGAACAATATGAATGTTCTTTCTATGGAGGTACGATATCATAAAATTTTCCGGTATATCAAGGCCGGCCCAAAGGAGAAAGAAATGACCTGGTTAAGTATAGAGGAGAGTTTGAGTTAAAAAAATATTTTTTTAAGTAGGTACATCATCACACTTAAAGTTCAAAAGTTACTTGTGCATGCAAAATTGCATGACAATACGTTCCTCTGGATATGTATTAGGAAAAAAATTGGAGGCACAATTTTTCCGTCACTTTTTGGTGAACAGCTCCCCGGGGAAGTCTGAGGCCAATTTTCCCATTATTATTCTGTTGGAGAAGTGATTAAGTCTATGAAGTAATTATATAACCTTTTTAACGATGATAAACCATTGTTATAAATGTCACAGATGGAAAGCCCATGAGTATTTGGATCGAGTATGCATTTGACTGCTCCTTTGCATGGCTATATTCATAGAAAGCCAAAAACACCACAAAATAGCGTGACCATTGCATGACAGCATAATTGCATCAGGGAAAGTAATAGCGACAGATATCTGCAATTTTTGCCAGATGAATATGGATGGGCTCATTGCATTATTCTACATTTGACCATTTCCGTCAGTCATTTCATTTCAAGAGTATTACTAGTCCGGTTTCATGTACTTCATCTAAACTTGGGAATCGTGGCGGTTTACATGTAATTACATCAGCTTATTTGTTTAACCTTAATTACTTTCTCCAAATGGACTACGAGGGAATAGTGTAAGTGGAGTCTCACGAACTTCACGAGTAGTAGTGTAAAGGAGACTAGACATAGAAAACAATTTCCGCTGATCATTACATCAATTTTGCAGTCAGCATATTACAAACTAGGCATTTGCACGGAATAAAAAGAGCGAAATGGCAATGAAGAAAAAAAACTTAAATAGAATAATAAATGGCATTTATATGTCTGATGTTTTTACTTTTTGTTGCTCGTTAACCCCACAGTACAGTAGTAATGTTCCAATATTTGGTTTTTGCATGATGATGATATGATGATGGAACAAAATGAGCGAATATAATTAACAATGAGTTTTTCTGCTTACCTTCACCGGAGAAGACCTGGAACTGAATCCCCTCATTGTTCCTGTAGACCATCCTCCCCTGGTCGTAATACGTTCCGTCGGGGGCAACAAAGGAGAAAGCGGACTGAACTGAAACAAAAGTAGCGACATAAGAGCGGATCTCAAACTCCACACACTTGACTAGCTGGCACATTGTGGTGATTTTTAAGTGATGATGATGACTCGCAAGTAGAATGTGACACGGATGAATGAAGATTGAATTGAAATTAATGAATTATAGACGAGGACAAAATCTGACTAGCTATTTTCCTCGTGTACAAAATGACTTTGCGCTTTCTTCCTCCAAAACTCTGCCGATTTCATTCGCTTACTTAAGTAAGTAAATGATATATTACTTCCCTAACGTCACACATTTTAGAATAGCTGATTGAGTCGCCTTTTTCACTCTTATTATTTTCTCTTGTGATTCCCAGTTCCTGTAGACCTTATTCCTACGTTCCATACGTATTGGGTATATAGACATTTAACTTTTTTTCCCAGAACACAGAACTGATAAATTATTCAAGGAAACTTTAGATTTTAAAGGTGAAAGGAACAACTGTTAAACTTTTTTAGAGCTTTTTTATCACAGCTGCGAGAACAAAAGGATTTATGTATATGTATTTCTGATTAGCTATTCTAGGCATGTGTTTGGGGTCTATGTATAATGCAATTTTATTTCAGTGCTCCATCACCAATTACACTTGGAATCGTGAGATGGTTCAACGCGCTTTCTATCCAACTTTCTCCTCATCCCAAAGAATGAATTTGGTTAGATATTTTTTGCTTTTAATCTCCTCAAGGTATATGACTCGGCCAGGGATCATGTCTCCTCACGTCACACCACAGGAAGGAAACCTTTCATATCTGTACAAGGCGACCACATATTGCTCCTAATCTCAAGTAGAAAATCGGGTCATTGTTATGTATGTGGTCTATTGTTGTCCTTTCCAAAAATGTATCTCGAATTTTCTACCTTCAGGGAAGTCAAGTTGTATAACAAAAGGGAACACAATTAAGCCAGTATCAGCACTTGATAGTTTTGCGATGTTTTTCCCAAATAAGATAATCGCTCCGTTCCTGACTTTCTTGCCAAAAGCCTATTGACAAGACTAGATGTTTAGTGGCGGGGCTGATGTTGGCGTGAGGGGAAAGCTACAGAGATTTCGAGACTTGGGAGGGAGAAAATTCCAGCAGGAGCAACACAGCAAAAATAGAAATCAGATTGGGATTTCCTAACAAGCATTCACACACAATACGCCTCTTTGCACTTTACTTTCACCCACGTAATAATGAACTACAATGGTGACACTTGGACCTGTTCCCTACTTGAACCGCATTTTGTATAGCAGGTCACGTTTCATCACTTTCCCTTTTTGAAACTGAGACGACAAAAGGAGTAAGGGAAGTGAGGAGAAGGAATGACGATTATTTTCTTGATGGCGAGCATGCTTCTAGCAAGAGGGGAAAGTGATGAGATTAGATTGAATTCGGACCTGAAAGTTCTCAACGGAAATGTACCTTTTCCCTGTATTAGAGCTATCACCATTTTCCACTTTCACCACCGGATCTGTTACAGTATAATGAAATCACATTAGGAAGAGAAAGTCTCATGTGGCAAATTGTAGCCCATCATAAGTCTCTCATTTGACTAGAAGAAAATTTCTTATCTTGCTCCATCTTATCCCCTCCTTATCTGATTAAGAGTCGAGAGAAGCCATAGTTTCTTTTGATATGGGTGAAAATGGGAATGCAATTGAGTGAATTTCAAATCAATAACAATTCGAGTGAAACGAGTTTTGTGATGGAACGTGAATGAAGATTTGGAAAATAAACTTTTATCTTGGCTTTCTCAACAGTGCAATCCCACTTTGCACATCTTTCCCATGTAAATTACAGAAGAAAACTGAACAATATGGCCACTTTTCGTAACACTTTGGCAGATTATTTGCGTTTTCCCAACCACAAACCACTTTCCCAAATTTCGAAGAAAAAATATATAGGTATATGAAAGTCAGCACGCTTCTGTTCAACTTCACCTCACACCTGCACCTGTGCGAGGTTAATAGGTAAATTCAATAGCTCCCATGGTCTGGGTCCACATTGTCTTTTCACCTGTTTCATACGCCTTTCACCTTGATAGCTGATTTACAAAGCAGCAACATATTATTTTTTTTCTCAAGAATAGAAGGATTCGCTCCACTTATAACAAGTGTTATCAAGCCTCTTTCACTTTTTTTATGATTACCGACATATTAGAATTTCCTTTATAGCGGTAGCAGTTATAGAGGCAGAGCAGAGCAATAAGCGATTAGAAGGAAATCTGGGAGGAAAAAACCCGGGACCTCAACTGCTACAGAACCAAAGCAGTCCGAGGCAGGTAGCCGACTGTGGTCTGACGGGAAATCTGTGAAAGCCGTCTCCTTTCTACTTGTTACGAATACAAACCCCGTTTTTGCATGCATCCATATAGCACCGACCTAGCGCTTGCTGCTCCACTGGATCTTTCCAAACGATATTCTCCTCTCGTTTGTTAATCTTTTCCTTTCTTTTGTATTTGCTCTCTGTGACTATTCCCAACTCGGTGATATTATTGCATGCTTGTATTATACGTGTGTAAAAGACTTCATGTCAGCGAGAAAACACACGCCACAATACATAATATATTAGGCAGTGCCGTGAACTTTGTTCTTGCGCTAATCATAGTTTACACTTTCTATAGCTGTTGTATTTGCACTTATAGGAAAAGTTGGTGTCATAGCCAAAGTCGGAGCAGTAAAACCGACTTGTTTGATATGAGGATGATGATGGAAATGATGGGCAGGCTGTCTGATGTCTTCACTTCACACACACTATCCCCAAGTATGAGCTTCATTCATTCATACGCACATGTAATAACAATGTGCATAATAATAATCACAGGACTATCATTGTCCTCCCTCGTCGGGAGAGTCGCGGCAGAGTTCAGAGTTTTATTTTTGTGTTGCCAGCACTCTCCTCTGACAAGACGATTGCATGCGATGCAATCAAATTGCAAAGGGAGGGAGAGGATGAAGAACTAGTAGTAATAGTGATGGAACAAGAGAAAAAACTTCAGTCATATAAAGGGAGTTTTAGCATTGCAAGCAAGTAACAGGGTTATAGTCCTTCTAGTCTTTATTTTATATTAACCTATTTTCATGGGTTATGTTTATGTTGGGCCAGTTTTCTTATTCTATTTTGCTCCCCATTCATTCATAATACACACTTTTTCCTATTTAACTTTTATCCATGTCTCGGAGAGTATTAGGAGTTGGAGGCTGCTTTAATATTTCTTAGGATTCCTAAAAGTATTTTTATGCTTTTCTACTCCCAGCTTACGATTACTGCTATTACCCCCAACATTGATTATAAGATGAAGCTTGGCTATAGCTTCCTCGGCCGCGCTAAGCCAGTAAAGATGATTGCTTCGTGAAGAGAAAGTGTGTAGGGGGCTGTGAATGAAAGATAAAGAGGGGCTGTACAGACGGCATAAATTCCCACAAAATTCTGTTTATGTCTTGTCCTCGTCTTTGTGTTTAGTTCTTAGTCAACAGCCCATGCACAAGATGAGAGGGAGAAACAACAAAAGAGAAAGTCATTTTTTTACTTTTTCAAGATGTCAACAGAAGAATGGGTTGGGGAAAGGCTCTTGAAACAAATTTTTAAATGTCATTTTCATACAGTGCGGAGAAGTTGGTTGATCATATTCTGTATTTTTTCATCTTGCAAGATGGGATAGAAAACGTCATCAACATCAGCCCTTATCATTTGCACTTTTTACAGACTTAATTTCCCTGTTATAATTATATGCTGATAGGCTGCACGTATTTTGTACGAGTGCATCGGACGTGATGAATGAAATGAATGGAGTTCCAGAAGAAACCCGCTTGGGAAAGAATGCCGGCTTCTACAAACATTTACATTCCTACCAAACAATACAATGCAGCAATGAGACCTGCCTGGAGTGCAACAGTGAGAACTTCCAATGAGGAGTGAATGGAAATGTGCAAAAAAAACAGTTTTGTATTCATTATTTGTTTTTTCAAGAATGTGCATAAGGATTAACACTTACACTTGTTTGGAGGCTTCCTTCCAGTAGCAGAAAGTAGGCACGATGAAGATTCTTGACTCCGAGAAGGAAACTACGTGCTCCTAAAACTTGCATCTACGAAATGTTTCTCTTTGTTGGGCTTGGGATTCGTATACAAGCTATTTTTCAATTTCATTAAGTATACCAAGTTCCTTTGGAGTTTGCTAATGTTTCTTGCTTGGAGAAACGGTACATAAACAATTACACACACACATACAAAGTTTACGCTTGTCCATTGGGTTTGAAGTTTGAACTCCACTCGTGCATGTTTAAAACTTCAGCCATAAAGGATGTATATAGGCCTTGATCTTTATAGTTCTCGTTTGTAATTTTTGTCGACGATTGCTTAACAATGCCTTTACAGTACTCTTAATCAAATGGGATGGGCTAAAATCATGAGGGCTCCTACGGATTTTTAATTCCAAAATTATGTAAATAGTACATTAGTTTCAAGATGGTGTAGCCGTGTAGCATGGAACACCACACAGGTTCGAATCATTTTATTAGTACATTAACGACATGATTCTCATAAAACCATTTGTTCACATATTTGTTTTTAGTTTATTTGTTTTTACAGCAATTATGTGCAATTAAAACATATTAAGTATTCTAATTAGTATAAGCATTGAAATTTATCTTTGCAACGCTACTTGTTTTCTTTTCTAATTAGCTCTAATTGGTCCAAAAAATTTTGCAATTTGAGCAGATTTCTTGGTTTCCGGATCCGACTGTAGTGTGAAGGGTGCAAATAGAAAATTAAAGAAATTCTAGCTCATCCCCTACTACTTGCATATTTCATTGAACAATATGTTACGCTATAGTTTTTCCAATAGGTAATTTGCAGTTTAATATACTTATGGATTAACTGAATAATTTATTGAGCTACTTGGAGCAAAAGAGCAATATAATATGTCCTGTAGGGACAGTCTTGAGTCTACCAAGCCCAAGTCGGAGTATAGTGCAACATGTTCCTCCAAGTTTCAGCCATTTATCTGTGCAAATCTTCCTGGTCTTCTCGTAAAGAGAACCAAAACTAAATGCATTTATGCATACCTAACGGAAAGAAGTTTATTTGATTTGTTATATATCCAAATGCAAATGAAAAGTTTGTTTCTACTTAGACTAGGATATTCACTCATTCATAAAAATGCCGTAATAAAACGGAAATTCGCACTAGAAAAGGCACCGACGTATTTTGCAACTCTTCCGTCTGATATGATGACGTAGCGTAATAATAAATAAATAATCATCCAGTTTAAAATAAATGGCCATATCCCTCCATCTTCCACATTTCACATTCACGCTTTTAATTATTTCCCCGGGTGTTGTTGTAAACTAAGTAGTACGCATGTTTAAAAATGGATTTTCCCGGATTTCACAACATTCGAGTCCAGCTCAGAGAAAGATTTATGTCTTGGAAAGTGTGAGCTGTGAACGGTGATCAACAAAGGAAAGCAATAAATTTAGTTTTCTTGCTGGGAGCAGCCTTCACGTATGCAAAGCAGTTTTTTCACCATTTCTGAAAGAAAGGGACTGTTTCACTTTTCACACATAGGTACACACTCACACCCAGAAAGGGAAACTTTTGACTTGTGTAAATAGTTGAGGATGCCGACATAACGGTTTTTGCATAGCTCAATAGGCACAAAGTGTTTGATAGTTTTACCGAAGCATAACGTACCGAACGATTAGTAATGTTCTCGTTTGTAAAGTTTAAACTGATGAATGTATAACCATCTTGGATTCTCTAGTCTTCTTTTAACTGTGAAAGTTTGGAACTTTATACATGAGTTCCCGTCCTTCTGTCAATTTTACTTTTTTCTTAAGCACTCCCATTCAAGAGCCTCCTTTATTAGACACGGTTAGTCAACTCAAGTTTACAAAATAAAATTGATACCTTGAAAATATGACACAGGCTTATTGCTATACTCCGTTAGATTTTAGGTCTGAAACTGCATTTGGCGAAAATGGAAATGGCGCTGGAGGTTAGTAAGTGGCCCAAGCTATACACAACAGCAAAAGTTCTTCCAAACAGGTCAGAAAGCAATTCAAAAGTATTTGAATTGTTATTATTTAAAGTATCATTTCCCCTGAAAGTTTTATTACATTACATGTTTGACATGGATGGTTAGTCAGTAATAAAATATGGGGAGAATGCAGGGTTTTCAGCTCTCTCTATCTACTTGTGTGTATTACCCCCACTTATCTCAAACTGTGTCTGTTTTTGGCTATTACTGAAAAATTGAACTATATCTACACGCTCGCAGCAAAAAGGAGAAGAAAACCAACAAAAATCATAAAAGCGTGGAGGAAACTGTCTAATATCATGGTGATATGGAGTTTTTTTTGTCAGTTTCAGGTTGCCCGGCTGAGAGTTAGGTGTGGGGGATTGATAAAACAACTGCCTAGACACATATATTACCTTGTGGCTAAAGGTTTTTGGGCCAGTCCATATTTCAAAGATTCCAGTAGCTCAAAATGTAAAGCTAAACGTAAGCATGTTGTACTATTCCTACCTTATTTATATGTGAGCATTCTTCTTTGTAGATAATAATGCTTTTTATGGGAAAAAAAGCCAGAAAAAAAATCTATTAAAGCACAAAGTTAAAAAGGATTCATATTATCATTATCATCCAAATAGGAAAATTGCTTGGTTCCTTTCCGGTGCCAGCAATGAGATGTCAGTGAGGGTGTTCATAATACTTTATGCTCGCTCCATACAAGCAACAGTTTTGTCAGAACACGCAATAAAATATTTTTAAAAGTATTTGTATGATGATATGATAAAATGGCTCTCGTTTTGGTCTACTTCATACTTGGAGCACTTTTATATAAATTATGATGGAGAATTTTAGAATGGAAAGGTATGGGGATAATTAGATGAGAAAAATTTGGGATTGGAGTATGAGTCGAGATGACAGGTAGTTCGTGGAACAAAAATATCTAGGAATATAATATCCTCATGAGAATGAATGAGGAGATATTGAAAATGGTTCTCTATATATACTACAGATACTATTTACCGATGCTTATAGCAGAAGAATTATGAAAATTTTGGTCATTAAAACAACCAGAGTTTAAATTCAGATGTGGGTTAGTAAAAACCTTCTAAAAAATCTGAATATCACGCTTTGTTTTAAAGAGAAAAATTAAAAAAGCAGGTTGACGACTGACGAGCCGATCTTGATTGGAGATAAACTGTGTAAAAATTCGCAAAACTACATTCACTCATTTACTACCCCCTCTAATTTGGACGGTATTAAGATTTCGTTTACTCAGATGTAAGTTTACTGCGTATAGATACTGTTCCCGCACGAGTCGGAAAAGTTACTAAAATGTTAATTAGCAATTTCACATATTCTTAATAACATAATTTAATTTAGCTGCAAACTACTTTTTTGAAAGAACGTTATCATTTTTAGCCACTTTCTCATTTAATACGCGCCAAAGTTCCACTAGCTAGATTTATAGATGGTATGAATTAACAATACAAACTTGTTGTTTTTTTAAACAACTCATTTCCGGTGAATATACCATACTTCCTTGCTTTGAAGTGGTTGGTCTATTGGCATGATGGAAAGTACGATTCCCAAAAGTAAGTATGAAATGGACATAATTATAAATAGTTTCTATTGCTACCTATAGGAATGAAGTTATACATGACTAAAAGTCTATGTAAAATTGAAAATCGATTTAGGATTAGGAAAAGATGGTTATGTAATATTATGTCATCCTCACTGTTCGATATAGTTTTTTAATGTAGGTTATCAAGCTATACTTACCATCATCAACTAATTCATTATTAGATTATAACATAATATTCAGTTATCCACAATCTGATCAGACTCGATTCAATTAATCTTTCAATCAAAATTAACAAGTCCTCTAACGAGTATCACTCTGCCCCATATACTTAAGTACCCGTTCCATTTATCATGGCCTTTTCCAATCATGCAAGCAAAGACAAAAGTAAGAAAAAGCATCATCACCATCATCATCATCACCACCATCATCATGTTCGTGTTACGCATTTCGAAGATGATGCGCCGCAGCTGGACAAGGGAAACTTGACGCCAAGTCAAAATTTGGAAGTAAAACAAGTAACCCCCAATAAGATTTTATATGAACTTACATGTCAAAATTCTCCAAATAGTTGTTGCATTTACAGTCCTTAATCATTCATATTATACACATGCAAATCTCAATTTAATTAACGTCACATTTTCCAGGATGAATCAATATCTAGGAAGCCAACTGTACCAAAAGTACCATCCCATATAATAGCAAAATCCGCTCATCAATCACCCAAGAAAGGAGGCATTAACCCATTCTTTCGGAAGAGAAAGAACCAGTTTGTTAGTGGAGGAGAGAGTCGTAAGATTGTTGAGAGATGGGCCAAAATGTGGGATAGTGCTTTGAGCGACCTGCAACATGAAAGGATTGCTTTCGAGCATAACCCTAATTCTATGATGGGGTACATGCTATAGCCATAACAAAAAAGGAAAATAATGCAAAATATATTTTAGGTAAATTA
>JAQGAH010000542.1:0-33459 GCA_034696885.1 Lepidocyrtus paradoxus | reverse complement strand
TGCTGGTGGAAGTGCATATAGGGAACTGAGCTCTATTGAAACTACGGGGATCCATATTTTGGACACTGTTCCATGGAGAGAGTCAGCCTCCGTCATTTGTTTAAGCTGACGAATGTGATGATGTTAGACAAGAGAGATGGGATGTGATATTCCATTTAGCTGTATATGAATGGAAAAAAAGAGTCAAGCCAGACCAGACGGGTGGGTTGGCCCTTGCGAAATCCTCGTAAATCCGTATGGCTGTCAATAAATGCTTCACTGCAACCCAAAAGGCCAAAGCATTCGTTTCAGAGTGGAATCTATTCCACACACAAAAAAAAATCGCGACTTTCTCCTCCCTTCCTTTCGATCTCTGTCCTGATGCTGGAGCATGGACAAGTATTTTATTTTTAAATAAACGAGTAAAAAAACGCTAATGGAATCGCGAGCATTCTGGCGCTCTGGTAATTCTTCCCTTTTATCGGAACTCTTTCCTTTCTCGTATTTTTTAAAAGTATTTTCTCACACTAGGCAATAGTTATATATTTGGATGGAAGTGGGCACCAAAATACTATTTTCAGAAACACTCGGTCCTATTTTTAATACTGGGTGAGTGAGTGAGTGAGGAGAGAAAGTGGAAGCTTTACAACTCCCTTGTTTTCTCCGTCTCGCAGCGTCTCGGCAGAAGCTTGCGAGGAGCATTTCCCGTTTAACTCCAACTTGGGAAGGGGAGAGTGGAAATAGCATTTGATATATATACTTTTTGTAAGTACGTGTCACATAAAGTAAAATGGTTTTTATCCACTCTACTTACCAAACAATGTATATAGCATAATACCATCAAAAGTTGTTTCCCGTTTTCACACAATTTTTATTCTATTTAGTTCATATAGTAAAGCTGGACTGGGGGAGAATAACAGTATTATATTTTATTATAATGCTACCTGAACTAGACCTTTCTGAAGGAATGCTTATGTCTCTGGCATTCACATTTGTACAGTTCTCCCAGCCCTATCCAAACCAATGAACTGATAGTTTCTAATTCTACGTAGGCATTAGGTAACAGCAACCCAAAACTTTGTTTGTCTGACAATGATATTGTGTAGAGCAGGAAGCAACGACTGATACACTTTCACCGGATCTCATGTCCTCAATAACTTTATAAGGCTGTCGTGAAGATAAGGTATGTTCCCTTTAGGAGGAACTACGCACAATGAGGACGTTTGTTTTTGTTGGTAAAAAAATAGTTACAGATGGAGACGAAAACAAAAGAGAAAAGGTAGGTATATAGGAATCATATATGACTTTGTTATTGGTAAACATGGTATGAGAATTGAATTATACCAGCATTCTTCCCAAAATGACATGGCAGTTTGCCACCATCACCTTTGTAAACTTTTATTATTGTCATATCAAGAGTGGGATTGCAGTTGGGAGCCCTTTAAATGAAGGGGGAATATTTTGTAAGAAAAAATCGTACGATTGATTTTGGAGTAATTTTGGAGTCTTTATTTTTATAAATACTGTAATAGTGATTGAGTTCAGCACAGATTTCCTCGATATATTTGTACTTTGTGGTTTTGTTGTAAAATGGCCAGGATTTAAATCTCAACCGCTGTTAGTGTAACATACTTTCTCCACCTTTGTATAACTGTATAATTTCGTACAGCCGAGCCCCAATTGTGGACACTAACAAGATGACACGATTCTCCTGAAAAAAATATGGGAGATATGAAAAGTCATTGGTTGCCCTGTTAAAGCAGATTTTGCGTCTATTAAATTGACGTAAGATGTTTTTAGTATCGTGTCACTGTTTCTATCAAGGCAACTCACTATCGCATCATATCACCATTGAGAGGTCTTGCAACTGCTGCTTGGAGAGACATAAGAAAATGGGATAACGTGCACGCTTGATGGTCTCAACAACTTTCTCTATATGATCCTCCTCTTCCCAAGAAGCCACACTCTTCTCACTTATTTTCCCCAACTTTTTCTAGTTTACTTTCCTAGTGAGAACTAGAAGGGGCATACACAACCGCAAGAAACAGTTGAGGGAAGAATAAAAAGCCAGTGGTAGCTCAGTTTTGTTAGTTTCTTTTGGAACTTTGCAGGAAAAGATGTGACTTTTCTTTATACTCTATAGCCATATTATGAGATATATGAGCGAAAGGGTTGTATAGGGTGCTATCACTCCTCATATATAAAGATTTTTCATGTTTCACTTTCTATTGCCCTCTCCCTCTCCACCTCCCTCTCATCTTCATCTCAGCTTCCAACGTCGATCAGAGTTAAGACTTATTCCTTGGCTTGTCGTCGACGACGTGACTTCTGAACACGAAGAAGTTATTTTTCCCCCTTTTTCTCTTCCGTCTTTCTGTTCTCCGACTTTCTTTCTATATTCAAGTTGATATGTACAGAGAAGAATCATCCTGATCATCATCATCATCATCAACAACTTCAACATCACTGTTTACCAGAATGCTCATCTCAGCTACATAACTTTGCCCTTCTATACAAAGTGATTCACTTTTTCCCTTCACCTAAGAAGGGGCATAATATACAGCTTTGACAAAAGACATCTTGGTATCACTGCTTGTTACATAATATCCATATGAAGAGCCGCAGGAGCCTACTTTCTTCTGGCTGGAGAAAGGAGAAACGAAAAGATGAAAACCCACACGGGTTTCCTTTTTTATCAAGTTGCAAAACCCAACTTACGTGACAGTTGAATGTCGTTGGTGAGTAGAAGCGATAGTGCGGGTGGTATCTGAGGGGAAAAAGTATCGGTGAAAGTACTGATTTTGCAAAAAAAAACTCCTCCAATGTGTATAGATATTCTATTAGATTTGTTCACATATTTCCCTTCTCATACTATAGTCAGATAGTTTACAGAGGTTTCTTAAAATGAATGGGAATGGAACGTTTCTTTGATAATCCAACTTTTTTTTGCTCCCGTCACTTTTCTGTCTTACTTCGGTAAAAAGATAAGGCTGCATTCTTTTGGACGGCTTGAATTATTGGATACAATGGTTATTATTCCGAAGATTTGCAACATGCAGACCTCGAGTGTGTGAACAGGGAAAAATTTCTCTCAAATATCTTATTGTGCAATGGGGGGGGAGGCTGTTTGGTGTCTATCTCTGTTTAACTGATAGATGAGCTCATTTCATATTGATCTGTCAAGTTGGCTGGCACGTAGCACAAAGCATTACAAAAGACGCGTTGGTTCGGTCGACGTGGATCTGCTTTCCCTTCCGTTTGTTGTCTCTTCATCATGACCCATATATATTCAGATCCGAACTGTTGTCCCTGTTTGATTACTATGTATTAGTGACTCATACATAAATCCTGTTAGTCAAACAAAACAGTCCCCTTCTCAATTTCTAATAAAGTAGTTAAAAAACAAGTTGAGTCCTGGAATTCCATTCATGAGGGTGAAAGTACTAGGCTATACTTCTGGCAATACTTCTGTGCTAAATTCCCCCTCAACGTTTGAGTTTTCTCCAGTATTCCAATCCATGTCCACTCCTCCTCTTCCTGCCTCGTGCTCACAGGTTGCATGCATATGCATACTTTTACACCGCTTCTTTTGCTAGCTGCTGGTGCTCATACCACTGGTGGGCTGAACTCCCCTGGAATGCAACAACAGGAAGGAAGAGAAAAGGGTAAGAGACAAGGGAGAGAAAGCAGTTAGTATCATTTTGCTAGTATTCGATTGATAGTGCTCCTGTTGTTCCGTCTCTCTTGCAAATAATTCACTTGAAAGGAGCGGATAATTTACTGCGTCTATTCAATGAACTGAAACGGCCACGACGAGCATATATTGCCAGCCAGTCGTGTAAAAGTATAGTCAACGGAAAAACTCTAGATGATTGTGCTCTGGAATACGTACATTTTTAGTGAGTATTTAAGGAAGGGAGAGAGAGCCAGAGAGCCAGGAATAAGTAAGAGGAATGAGAGAAGAGCCTCTCATTAAGTATTCATCAGTGTCCCACTGTGCTGTTTTGTAATTTACTACAACTCGTGAACTCTGTGCTCTTATCCTCCATTCAGAGTCTGTCTCATTTGGAGAATGTCACAGGATAGAGAGTCAGAGGATAGCTTGCTGTCAAGCCAGCTTAATTCCTGACAGAAGATCAATACGTAAATACGTGCGTGTGCAGGGGCTAGCAGTGTGCCCATTGTTGTGAACACAGAGGGCGGCGACAGACCCTCTCCTAAAGTGACTTGACAAACTGCCTAAAAAATAATGCTATCACGAGCATATAATATGCACTAGAGCATTGGCTAAACTTTATGTGTCTTGTCTGCTCCAAAATCCTTCAGTTGACACTAATTGCCAGGAAAAGAATAAAATAAAAGGATTTATAATCATGTCTAGCAGTTAATCCTGTTTGGGAAGGAGAAATCTCTGCAGCAGTGGGGAATTATCGTTTCACTTTCAATTAATCAGTGAAAATATCAATTATCTTAAGTCGAGACTCTGTTGGGGGGGGGGGAGACATGTGCTGTTGTTATACTTTCCATCATACATTAAGGAAAATGAGAGCAAACTTGTAAGGGAGAAAGCTCATTTCTTTCCTGTCTCTCAATTACAAAACATCACAATAGCTTGGCTACACGCTGAAACTCTATAATTACCATTGACTGGCAGAGAAAGGGGGAAATTAGTTTTTTTTTTTAAATTAAGACGACCGAGGCTCAACTATTGATAATTCATTGTTGAGATTGGCCATCCTAAGTTGGCTACAACAACCTGTTCGCCAACAGTCCATCCGCATTCTACGGTTCAGTACACATTTGTGCAGAGTAATTCCAAAACTTCTAGAGTTTGCGAGACTGTTACATCTATACAGAATAGAGTCATGCGGGGCTATGTATTCCAGAAGATTTAGACTTCCTAAGGCCCATGTGGCACGGACCCAGTTTACCATGAACAGCGGCAGTTCCTTTGATAGGGATTGGGAGACTAGGAGAAAATTAATTCCATCATCAGATTAAACTACGTCATGTAAAAAAGAAAGCAATAATTGAGAAAATCTCTCGCGTTCCTCCGAATTTTCCGGTATGGTGGAGAAGTTGGCTAGTTCAGTTATAAAATATCAGCTAGAAGAGCGCTCCTCTCTCAAAGCTGGAGATATTTTTCCCTTCACACTTACACTCTCGCAGAGTAGCATCCTTCCAAGGCACTTGCACAAAGTGAAACGTTCTCCGGAATGGATTTGGCGTGTTGGAAGAAACCATATAGCACATAATAATAATATGAGGATTTACAATCCCCCCTCCAACCTTCTCCCAGACTCTGTGCACGTATATTATACGGAAGTGTAGGAATAACAGAGATAACCTTAGACAAACATACAAGGTAGAAAAAATTGTTAGCGTTCGCCCTTCGTTCTTTAAAACGGTGAAAAAAGGGATAAAAGTCTGCTCCAAGCATTGGTTTCCTTTTAATGGCGCTCGGTTAAGGTGATGTGATGTGAGTGTGTGATACCAATTATAACGACTATTGAATATGAACAGAGCTAGTTTTTGTATGGGGGAAGGGAAGCAATAATACTTAAGGAACTCAGGCCCTGCCGATTTCAGCGGCTATAAAATACATCATCATTTTATATGGCTTATAATAACGGCTAGATATAATACAGGGCTTCATGGGAGGCCCACATTTTTTATTATGGTTATGCAAGCTCTAGCATCATCAGTGAGAGTGATTCTGTGATCCGAAATCTCCAACTGCTACAGCGACACTTGATGTTGATCACATCCAGTTTCTCCACGTCCATTCAGCATTATCACGTAGATATTGATATTGGGCTTGATGAACGACAGAAGGAGTGGCAATCATTATTATTGCCATTTCGAGTATTATATATACGAGCAAAAGCCATTCTTCCATCGCGACTGTGATGTTTTTTTACCATCATATAATATCCCTTAATATACAACATGGGATGGGATGTATGAAGTAAAATATGGGGAGAAAGTTTCAAAGAGTTCTTCACTAATCCATTCTAAGTATTCCCATTCATCGTTGTGCATACACTGCGCTGTACATTGTTCTTGATAACTGACCTGGATTAAAAACAACAAATGAATGGAGATTATTTGACAATTTAATTCGAATTTCCCTGGAATAATCAGCATGAACTTACTAGCACTCCTCTTGATAGTCTTGAACGTGCAATTTGAACGTTTGATAGTGACATAATAATGATAGTGTGCTGTTATAGCATGTGCGTGTGAAGGAGACAAGACGATAAAGAGAGACGTTGACAAGCGTCATGATTGCACGCGAGTGAATTGGATGAGATAATATGCATAAATATATGCATTTTTTTAGGCTACGGTTTTTTTTCTCTCTGGAAAATCCCACTTTTCTCTTGAAAGAAAACACAATTTCTTCCAGAACCCGTAATGCCAATTCCGCTCGTCATTCGTCATTGCTTACGCTGTATGAGCACACAAACGACTTGAGTCTATATAGCACGATTAAGCTGGAGTGTGGTAACTGGTAACTCACATGCTGCTGTCCTGGCACTGATAGTGGGGAGCTGGTTTGTCTACATGCATTATGCATTTCGCATTCATGTCAGTCAAAAGTGGAAAGCAATGTGATATTCTTATGTGCTCCGCTTGTCTGAGCTTCCCGAGCCGTTTCCCACTCTGGTCTCGGGAGAACTGTGTCATTTCAGCGAAAACCCGTATTCGCCACTATCCAAATACTTTTTAAAAAACTATTCTAGCGCCTGTTGGTAAATTCGATTTCTCATGCAAAAATAATCGATTCCTTCTGTCTTTTTGCTATACTCATCTAAATATTTTGTGAGTCTAGTTGAACTTATAGGAATATTTGCACATGCAAAACAAGGCCGAACATGTATGTATAACTTCCCCCAAGTGATTTAAATACTAGTTTTAAATATTGCATTCCAAACTTGTTTTTAAAAAATGAAGGTTTTCATGCAATGCTTCGTTACAATCCCCAGCTGGGACTAAATTCAATGCTTTCTCCTAGCATGATGAAAGCTCTCGCCAATTTCAAAATTTCAAATCGATGCATTTCACTAGCGCCATTATCCCCGCTATTGAAAGAGTTAATGCAGACAGTACTAGGCACTTGATTCCCGTTATATTCAATGATCAATCTAACAGCTAGGCCATTAGACGTTATCATAATCCCTTCTAATTATGCACCAGCAGTCCTGATTCCACGTAATACCGTACGTTACTCAATCTCATCACAACAATCCAAATTACCGAATGGAGTCATTGTAGTATCGAAGAAATCATCTGCATCGCTAGTAGCCCAGACTCAAGGTGAAAATGAGGGAGGTATGCAAGCCGAACACAAAAGCGAACGTAAGAAAAACCGGAGCCCATAACAAAGTAACAACTGTCGTAAAAAGACAAGGAAACGACATTCTTCGAAGAGAGGCTTATGCTTCCCCAGCAGATATTGCGCCGACTACAGCGACTGATAAGTACCTGTACGTGATATCCTTTTACTACCCGTATTTGTGCTCGACTAATCAAGTGCTGTCCAATGCCACCTCGCTCCATTCATTAGCCATCGCTGTAATAGCGACATTACTACTTGATTGGATTTGGATTACGCAACTGACTACTTTAGATGTGTTGTGTTGTTGGTGGCGACTTTATAATGAGTTGACGTGCTGCTCCCAGCAGCCCAAACGCGAGAATCTTGAAGGAGGCGAGGAACAGGACGTGTTTGCATTAAGGATCCCCAACTCCCTATCATTGCGGAATATCGCGATAATCAAAACTAATGAGTCTCTACTAGGAAGAAAAATAACTGAATGCTCACATATTCCCCGTTCCCTTCCTCGCAATAGCGATTCGGAGAAGTTCTCACGCGCAAACAATTCCCAGCCAATTGCAAATCGATATTTTTATCTGGAGCCGTTAGCAATCTCAAATAATTTTCCGTTACTAAATTATGCATGTGCTTCTAATTTAAATGGGTTTAATGGATGGGCCATTCTTCAAGAGCAATGGACTCTCAAGTGTCAGCCTAGCCTGTTGTCATTTAGCTCATTTAATATTGAACGCTTTCAAACACAGGAAAGTGACAGTCATTCTTCTAAAAATATAAATAAACAACTTTATGATGAAAAGAGAACATTGAAAATTAAGTATATTTGCGATCCTGCAAGTTTGACATTGGAGGAAAGAGTGCAAAGGGAGGAATACATTTCTCACTGTAAAAAGGAAACATGTGCAGATTTACTCCAGTACTGGAGATGCTGGTGGATGTGTTTGTGCATTGTTAATTGTAAATCTATATTTAGGATTTTGAAGGGAGAGTCGTTCAAGATTGAAGAAAAAATAGTAGAGATAAGAAAGAGAGACCTCCCACCAAACAAACCAACAGGCTTTATAGCCAGTGACAAAACCGAAACTGGTGCTGGTATTGGGAAAGGTACTCCATTCGATACATTGTCTGGGCTCCCTATCTGGGAGGAATCTGTGCGTGAGCTTGTTCCTTTAGTTGGTGGGGCCCATATACATGTGGCTATTGCTGTTGTGCTTGTAGCGCTAGCTACTACCGTCTTTAGTAATACAGAGAAAGGCCACAAAGGGGAAAGTAAAGGCAATAAAATCCCATTTCCTGAAAGGAAGAGCACGTTTGATTCAGAGCAGCTGTCCGTTTTCCTAACAAAATCGAGATCATCAACATCACTCTTGCTATTCATAGTACACAAAGGCTCCCCTTTCACGAACAAAAAGATTAAAGTGCATTGGGATATTTTCTCTGGTAAAAATAGTATCAGAGGAGGCTTGCCGGACGATAACAAGCATGTCATCCGAGCATCGGAGACGTCGACAAAAGTTACAACGATGGGCATCAGCGTGAGTACATGAATTATTTATTTATTTGGCATAATGCATCTGTTTCAATGCAAACTGATTGACTAATTCCATCATTAAGACAGATTTACCTGTCTGCGCTCGTCACCACTTTTATGTTTTACTGAGAAAATTCAGAAAAAATTGATTGAATTTTCCAGACAGCACTTTCTTTTAATATTTGGGTATTTCAATTTCGACCATCTTCCATTTCATTGCTTATTCTGTGATAATATACTAGGCAGACGAAAGTTTGCATTTAGTTCCTTCATTACTTTCTAATTTATCCCTTTTATGTGATATCTGATAGACCTATTCCTTTATCTGATTGTATTATGCCAAGCAAGGCCTCTATCAAGACAAAAGGCGGATTCACGTCTCAGCGAATGCTTTCTTTTCCTTAACTGAATTCCTTTAGTCTTCAACATTGGTAGCGGGAAACCGACGGAGACACTATGGTAAGGGTAAAGGGGGCTCTGCTTACTAACCACTGCACATTCCCGAACGGACGGACCAAAAACTCCAATACTTATTGATCGATTTTCTACGACTAAGACTACTAAGAGAAAGAAAAGTTGCAAATGGAAAATGGGATCCCTTCTCAAAACCTCTCTGATCACTAATCAGGGAGAAAGTGTCTCTTTTTTCCTATGCTATAGGGAAAGGGAATTAACTTTTCCCGACGCTATTGGAAATGTGCATGCAGCCGGAAAGAAATGGGACAACTTATCCATTAACGAGAAATTACGTAGCACTTAGATAATTGATAATCTGCAACAATCCGGAATGGAAAGTTCAAATAAATATCAAAATCATCTTCCAATACATATGCGGCATATTACCGAAAGAGTAATGCGTTTAAAAAAAATCTTACCAAGGGCAAAAAATAATTATGAAATGCAAGGTTATCAGTTGTCCGTTAGTTGTTGGATTTCATAACACGAGCGTGTTAATTTTCTAGAAAACTTAATGAAACAAGCGTAACTGTAAATATAAAGCTTCACAATTTTAGTGTAATATTAATGACTACCAAATATATTTTAATGCTTGAGTTTGACGACGAACCTTCAAGAGATTTGTTGCTGCATGCCTTCCGCTATAATAGGTATGTGAAGTGCTTCAAGGGATTAAATTATTACATTATAATTTTATAAATTTATCAGTTTATTTTATGACTAACACATAATTATCAAGGCACCTGAAACTATATCATATTGTACAAAAGGTACAATATAATTACAAGACATTCGCATTCGCTTGATTCACTCACTCTAAATTCCTTATATATTTACACCTTTTCTTGTTAAATATGCCGATATTTAGACGGCGAAACCCTCACCTAGTAGTAAACCAAAGAGAAACTGTGAAGCAGGAGAAAACATCTGCTTCCATTTGAGAAAAAAGTTTAGCCTATTGAGTTGGAAGTTTTAGAGACAGTTTCCCCACGGATTTCCATGTCTTGTTTTTCCATGCTGCCATTATTCCGTTACACTTTTCTATATAATCTCCCATCTTTGCATGTTTAATAGATATAAATGGAGTTTGAAACAAGAAAGGAATAGAGATTGTTTCAGATCTCATCTTAATCTTAGCTAACTCACATATTGCATCTATGATGAAAGTAGTGAAAGTACTAGACAAGAAGACTTTTATCCCAAAAAGTTTATCTCAAGTTAGATCTATATATTTTTCAAAGAAGATAATAAGACGACACATATTTTCCCACATTTTCCCAGTAACAATGACTCGTATATATGACGAGGAAATTTTTTAAACTAATGTGTCTCGCTTGGATTGTGAAGGATATGCAGACAACCCACTTAAAACATCTTCAACAAATGAATGTACTCAACTAACTCAATTGAATTCGTAGTTGGAATCTCCTGCCATGCTAACGTTACAGTATACTTTCCAGATCCACTTGAGATGTTAATGAGCAAGGGGCACGCAGAGTGGAAGGGAGACAGCGAAAGTTAAAAGGACGTACATATATTCTTTCACACATCACGTCGTTTTCCCCCATCCAAGAGAAAGCTAATAGGACTGGGTCGTTGTGTTAATATGTGTGTGTCAGGGAGTTAAATAAATCTGTATGCAAATATATGCTCAAAGTTTATAAGTATATTATGAAGTACCTAAAATTCTTATGATGGGGAAGATGCAAGTGTGCTGAAGGTGAGTTAAGCTGTGATACAAATCAAGTAAAACGTACATAAATATGCATGGCTATAATCGTTTTTCCATCTCAGATATCAGCAGACTCACAAAACTTCCAGCCACCTATGTATGTATGTGTTTAAAAATAGGCACATTTCGCATTCGGTAAATTGATGTTAGTATTGCTGTTTATAATAGCATTTTCAGTTATTGCTACTGCTTGAAATAGATTTTCTATCTTGTTCCCTTCAATACTGCAGCTTTCTCTCTTCCTAAGCTTCGATGGGGAAACCACCGATTTTAAATTTCCTTTTCCTGTTTATATTACAAATCCATCAACCGTCAAGAGAAATCAGAAAATCCTCCTTGCATGTTTGTGTTTGCTTAGTCGTCTCATCCTTGCTCCATCCAATGTCAAAATTGGATCGGAGGGGAAGGGGAAAGGTGTACTTTTATCTAGAATATTTAGGCATATACTGTGGAAAGCTGTGTACTTCTCTGTCTAGAGGGTTTATTGGGCTCCCAAGGAAATTCATCAATAGGTATATATGTACGTGTGTGTGTGTGTGGATGTGGTCCTACTTCTTGTGTTCCGTTCCCTTGTCTTATGAATATATATTCCTTATTCCTAGAATAATATTCGATGAAAGGAGAGGATCGCTATCGGCTCTAAGATTTATCGCTGCTTTGTTTCCCCAGCTTTTTCTTATTCTATCTCTCGAAGCTGAAAAGGCCATCTATATAAGACAGTTGAGTGTATAGCTCCATAGCTCCTTCTTCTGGAACGAGGATATTAAGCCAGATGTGAAATGTGCTGTCTTTTTAGGGATGACATTAAGGTAATTTATGACATTATTAAAACTTCCTGTGATATCAGGCTGTGTGGGCTTTCCCAAAGTCTTTTTCGCAGTAATAAGTCCGCCCTGTGGTTTTTAAGCTTTTAAGTACAACTAAGAAGGATATCTATCTTAAGTTGAAATTCAGCTTTTAGAGTGAATGATGCTTTCACATGGGATGATATTATTAATATGACTTAGTTTTTAGGAGGAACGTGAGCCATTCCAAAGTTTATAAATGATTCACATCACCAGCTCAAAATATTACATTTATGTGCATAGCCAACTTACTAACAGGGATTAGTTATGGGGAAGGTAATTTGTTAATTGATATTTAATCATCATTTAAAGATGGTTGAACATGATGAAAAAGCGATGTTTTTCCTGTGATATGATCGACATGGAAAGTTGCAAAGTTGCATTGTAGCTCGCTCATGAAAGGTAGCTTTACTATCACCGTTCGACATCTTTCCAGTCATCCATCGAGAGAAAGTGGAGAAAGCTGGGCTAAGCTGGGAAAGGCTCACTCAAGTGGTTTGGGCTCAGGATTGTAGATGGTACGCCATCCGTAGGACTTGATTGAACGGATGGAAACTGATGCTTAGGACGTGGCCAGAATCTTAGCCAAAATGAATGACTAGGACTATGAAACATGATAGTTGATGCATATGCTTTGCTTAAATCGCTTTTATATTTATAGTCAGTATTGAATACGTGTCACATATCACACAATATTCACGTCCAACACTATATGTGCTCCTATGCATAGCTGGCACAGAAAGCTCTGGGAAAAGTACTTTCACAAGTTATGTAACAATTCTTTGGCAGGATATCCTGCATATAAAATTTTCCTAACAAGTTACGTTGTCATTACCTGTTAGTGCTGTAACAATTTACAAAAAAAAACGTAATATATTTTAATGGAAGATATTCAGACCATTTTTTATTCTAGTTAGCGAATAGCTCACTCCTTTACTTGATTTATATGGATATACGGAAAAAATCATGAGCTATTTCGAATAATATTATTCCTTCAAAGCGTATGCAAAAACTGCCGAAGTTGATTTTTAGACGGTGTAATGGAATTCAAACGACTTTTTTATTGCAATGATTTATTAAATTAAGCGTAAAACTTTAAATGGCTGTATATGGGAATGATAAAGTGGAAAAAAACTCCTTTCTTCCATGTGCACTTCATCGCTCATTGTGCTTTCCAGGCAAGCATAAATTTGCAATGTAAGCAATTCCTTGAAAATGGCAATATTGCTGGTACTCAATTTTTAAGATAAGAAAACTCAAGGCACTTATATTGTGAATTTATATATTTTCCATGAAAATATAGAAGCATCCTCATCCCTAAATGAAACTACAAGATTGAAATTTCCTGTTTCCAAAACACATTTCCTTCACATGACACGCATTGTTTCTGAACAGGATGCTACTTAAAATACGGTCATGTCAATGAAGCAGGGCGATGGTAGTGGTGGTGTATGTTTACTTAACCTTATTTCTAATTAACTTCTGGAGTTGCTTTTCAAACCTAAACGTTTCAAAAGTTTTACCCTCAACCTTTCCCATCCCTAATGAAACTGATGCGATGGGGTGACCTGCAACGCAAAAGCTACATCCTACTTATTCACATTAGACAACCTGGGCAAATGAAACCTATGATTAAAACCGCAATTAAATTAGTCGGGTAGAAAATACAAGTATGGAGAAAGGCTGAATTCATTAACATTTGCTACTTTGGAGCAAGCCCATAATATTGAGAGCAAAATATTTATTGAGGCTTCTCCTTTGATATATAGGTTGTGTAGTGAACTGTGGTTTTGAGAGTAAAGGTATTCATCTTGAAATGTCATTCATCATAGATGTTTACATTCGCCTTCCATTTTATCAATTTTTTCCCGAGAAACCTTTTATTCCTTGTCTTATTTTTCTTCATTCCGCTGCTTCCATTTTCATTAAGTAGGGTAAAAAAAAACAGGAAGCTTTTCAATTTCAACCTCAACATTGGCAATATCCATTGTGAGAAGATAGTTAGCACTTTCTTTCGGGGTAAAAGATTTCTGAATGGAAATTGAGAAAGCGAGAAAAAAAGGAAACATGGCCCTTATCACTCAAAATAAATTACTTTCTCAGGGAAAAAAAGGCTGCTCATAAAAGAACTGCCTGCGGATACTTGAGCGCTCATCATAGACGATACAGGTATGTGTAGTTTCAGTTTCATTCAGTTTGCATTTCCCAGTATTATATTCCGCATATGCCGCAAATATGTTTTGAGATGAGTTCATGTCTAGTAGGTATAAAGGAGGGGAAATTATTTTATAATAAATTAAATCTGCCACTTTTAAGGCATCTTGACATTGATTCTTTGGCAGTGCTCATCCTGAACTTTCCCATTTAAACGACAATCAAGTTGTAGGCTATTGCTCAGCAGTGCAAGGAAGTAGTGGAGTGAAAAGTATTTGAGAAATATTTGCTAGGTAATGATAATGAATAAGTTGTTTCACTCGTCTGGATTGAACCGACGTCTCAACCAAAATAGATTTATCGTTTCTTTAGTTCTAAAGAGCGTTACAATATCCGATGGGCCGTATTATCTGTAAGATTACTTGAGTTAGCGTCAGTTATTTTGAACTGAGATGCGACAGTTTCCATCTGATTGAATATTGATACTATTTCTACACAACTATGTTTATACCGACGTTCAAGTTTGCATTATTCACTTTGGATTTCAGACGGACAAAAAAGCCCAAGAGCCTTTAATAATTTGGGAGCATCATAAAATATTAGAATGTTGTTGGATGGATGTAGAAAATAGGCATTTTAAAGAAACATCACAACCACAAGTTATTCCTTCTTACAACAAAACCAATAGTTAAATCAAGTAATAAGTGTTTAAACACTCATCAACGAGAAAACGCACCAGAAATTGGATTTTCCAAGGTAAATTGCTAATGAGCAAATGAGGCTTATGTCCCACCCTCCACCCAAAACTTACACTTACATGGATAGAACTAGATTTTCAAGGAAAACATAATCATTACATTAGGCTTAATGCTATTTGAGGTTAACAAAAGCAGCAAATCTCTTTAGATTTCACTGACCTTTTCACTTGAGCCTGGACGGAAGGGTAATTCTAAAGGGATTTCCTAGTAACAGACGCTTCATTGCTGGAAAAAGGGAAGACCAAAAATGGTTTCTGGGTGGACAAGAGAACGTGTGTGGTTTCACGCTCAGAACTCCTTTCAACTCTTACATGTCTTATTTTAAATGGGTAAATGCATTATCTACACAGCAAAATAAAACTCTACATCTACTTCTGTTGTACACACCCACATACTATTTTTTGCTTGCGTCCTTTATAAATGTTCCATTATAAGACTTTACAAGAGGCAATGATCATTTAGCCCAAAATAATATATTATGTTTTTTGCTCATGCCACGTAATACATGTACTCGCATCCTTCCAAGAGCTGAACACCATACACCTACACAGATAGCTTCAGCTATTACACACGACCGAACCGAAATATTGCATTTGGAAAAATTATACATCCGTACATGTAACTTTCTCTCTAGAGCCTGGGCAAAACTGTAGAAAATTTTCCGCCATCTACATGCACGGAGGACTCGGGCCCGAACAACTGAGAGATAAATCAGAAGTGATGCTGGTCGCTTCAATATAATCAGCAAGATGAGAGTAAAAAATGGGAAAGAAATTTGGTAAAAAAACGGGGGAAAATAGTCACTTAAAATAATAAGCGAAGGGAATATCCTCCCCATCCCAGAGATAGACATTATTGAGTTGGGAGTTAAGTAACCCTCAATTACAATGAAATCACAAATGCCCATTCTATCTCTCAATTATATCTCAGGGGACTCACCGGTAGGAGTACGATTGGGGGGAAATTTATCATTGGATCACATCAACGTAGACAATGTATGCATCCTTTCCCATCCCACAGGATCCACAGTCGTGTCATCATGTCCAATATAAAACATGTGCGTCAAAGATGTGAAAGATCTTAAGGGATATTCTTGATTGACAAATCGATCCTAAACTTGAATCACATTGGTAGCCGGGAACGGGAATCCCCATTCGATGAAATGGCCCGGTATAGCGTCACCCCACCTTGTCACGTGAAATGAATAGGATTTGTATATGTGCCCTTTGCTTTCGTATTTTATAGAACTACCCGGTTATTTTTTACATGGGACTGAGGATAGCCCTGGCACTGGCACTAAAAGTGAGTGGAACTGTTGTAAGTAAACTTTTTTGCAAGAAAAGGACACACTTTTTTTTTTCTACTGATTTATTGTACGTGGATTTGTCATAGAATTGGGATTTATGCTGCTTTTATTTCAACTCCAGTGAAAAGCTATCTATTCGGGCGAAGGGGAGAGGAAACGAGGTTAAAAGGAAGGAGAGGGTGAGGAAAATTGGTAAATGTGGGCAGGGAAATGCTTAGAGCGCCTATTAGTATGAAAAACTACTTCCCCGTTAATGCACTAATCTACTTACTTTTCACTTCTCTTTTCCGCACATGCTTGCGAATAATAAATGTTATTTCAATAAAGTATATAGGCAGTCAGCGGGACTGGAGAGAAACTAACTTTCATCTAAAACTCATAAAAGTATCAAATCCGCGTATATAATATATGAACCTGCTCCTATTCCAATCTCATTTATATGGATCTGGAAAGGCGATATGGCTATGCTCACCCTGACTTTTAGTTATCAATTGCGTCAACAATTCAAAAAAAAGTTGCAAATTATATCTCAAACAAAACCAATTTGCCGGCTCCTCCAGATCCCACTATTTAGAGCGCCATTTCGAATTGTGAGCCAGCTATATTTTTTACATTCATTGATTTTATGGATTCAGACCAATCGTGACATAACGATATTGACGCATTTAAATTTTTGGGTACGCATGATTTTTGTGTCAGCCGTACTAGGGCATGGAGTAAAAGAGTGGAAGATTCTCGTCATAATATGCCAAGATTCAACAATCAATATAATATGAACTTCCTATTAATGGATATAGGCATATATATAACTGAACCAGTTCAATTTAAGTATGTTAAATGCAAATTGCTACAATCAATCAAATGGGCTGACTTCCGTATTCAAAAGGATTTGTAGTTAGTTACTTTCCCCAACATCCAAAAGACTTTTTAGCTTTATAGAGCCCCGCCACTGTCACAAAAATGAGGTGATTTGCCACTCCCATTTCATTGTGATCGTATAAGGAAGGGATTGTGTAATGTAATAACTGCATTATACTGATATATAGACTGGTCAGGCGAGAGCATACATATTTTTTTAGTTATTTGAGTGAAAGTCCATAAAAAAACCATTGTTAATATTTGGAAATGGGTACATTGGCTGATGATGCTATGCTTTCCTCAACACACACGTGTGTTGTTTGATATGCTGCCTAATGTTCTCCCATCCATCTGTAAACATCAAGGGACCTTTTATATCTATAAATAGAAAACGGTGAGATGACGATATGGGATGTGTGATGAAATTCAGGAAACTACCCAAAAATTAGCTGTGAGTAACTATACTCACTAATGTCAGGGAAGTAGATAAGTTATAACTGCGCCGTCTCGACCCAGGCGCGTAATGACGATCGTATGAGATAAATTGCTTTGCTTCTTTCCTTCACAGCTAACATGTAGTGATTTACGAGCTGTGCTGCATAATCATTTTTTCTGAGGAACAAAAAACTGCTACATTATTCTGATGTAATATAATACTCATTCTTGTGTGTCCATAAATGTGCTGGGGCTATGGTGTCTTTTTTCCTGCTTGTTTGAAGAAGGAGATGGAGCAGTCCTCAATTATCTGTATTCTTACTATAGGCAAAACTTTAACTGTGGGCTTTGAGTATGAATGAAGATTAAAGTGTAATTTCGATAAAGAAATTAGATAGCTCAAGGACAGCAGGTAAAGCTCTGTTGGATTTAACTGTCCTCAAACGCATTAAACTTGTAGATTAAGCATATACAACATTTTAGATATGGTTTTTTCAGAATAGTTTTTAAACTAAATGGGAAATTGGGAAAGAAACGTTTCCTTCCCCTCATCCATCCCGTCTGTCTTGTAGTAAACTGCCACAAGCGATTACCCAAGACAACCGGTGTCGGGTGACTGGGTTTGGGAGAAAGTAAATTAAAATGGAATTTCATCTTGCATTAATATTGAAAATCTTTCTTGTGATGAACTGAGATAGAAGGAACTGGTGACTTGAAGGTGACTATTTTGAGTGAAAGTTGTTGTTGGTTATAGTAAATAAAAGGGATGGCTCTCGACCCTATTATTTGGTTATATCTAGCATATGGAGAAAGCTCTCGTTGCTTTCCCCTTAACTTTTGAACGCTCATTCAACTCAGCTCTGTAATCCTGCAGATGCTCCCTCGAATGACATTGTTCAGCCAATTTTAGTATGCAAATTTATTCAAGAATTTATAGACCCTCTCGAGAAGATCTAAATGTATTCATTTCTTTAAAAGGAGCGTCTTTGCATGGGAAATTCATTATCTTTCGGCAACCATTGCTCTGGCCCTGGCTTACGCTAAATGTCTAAATAAGGAGAAAGGTTAAAAGAGAAAACATTCCGAAATGTCAATACATGCCTAAATATATGTGAGGTTACAAAATATACTGACTAATGTTAGTTAACTCTAATTATGGCATTCAAGAGAAACAACCCCAGGAACCTAACCAAGTTGTTGTATTCTATTTTATATTATTTTACAGTAATGACGTTAAACGCATACATTATTATACTATGTAGTAAATATATCCATCAGTCTGACGTACCAGCCTCAGCCAACGATTTTGAAATTCATTATCCTTTAGCATTAAGTAAACTAATTATTCCTCCGAATTGGAAATTGAGTAAGGCCAAGTTGGCTAATGGTGATACTTGGCATTTTACGCGTAATAAGATTGAATAACTTTATA
The DNA here is from genome assembly GCA_034696885.1 of Lepidocyrtus paradoxus. Taxonomy (NCBI): domain Eukaryota; kingdom Metazoa; phylum Arthropoda; class Collembola; order Entomobryomorpha; family Entomobryidae; genus Lepidocyrtus; species Lepidocyrtus paradoxus. The sequence goes on along the minus strand of JAQGAH010000542.1, from coordinate 14,634 downwards.
CTGGATTATAGCAAGAAAAATACGGTTCATCATTGAGTGTGTTCGTTATAAGATTCCCTCGTGTGATCGTAATCTTTCTTAATCAAAGTATCAATACAGTTGGGATACATTATTTTAATTAATTTTGTAATCCACGTTCTCCCCTCAAAATAGAAATAAATCAAACTTGCAAGTAAAAAGTAAAGTAAAACTTGATTCTTATCATCTTGAAAATGGCTGCAATACTTAAAAAATACTAGATATACGCTTACAAGCATTTATAAAGCATTAAATATCAGTTTTTTACGAATCTGACAGGGAGAGGCAAACAGAAATGCTCTTTATGAACGAACGACTTTTAACAAAATTGACGATTTGCTCATATCTAGCTGTCCAGTTACTACAAGCTGTCATTTACGTCCATTAGTAATAAAAGCGGTTGAAATTGTTAAAAAATAAACCATGAATGAAGCCATTAAGAAATTTTGTTGTACAGTTTAAGCACTCAAGTGTTTATACCTATGAATTCAATGCTGAACGGTTTGATAAGTTCAGAACCCTTCACAAAGGACCCTTTTCGGACCCTTCTCGTCCTCGTGTCTCGAGCCAAACTTTCAGACCTTTTTGTTTGATTTTTGAATGCGCAGAGAGTTTAGGTAATTGGTTCATAGTTAGTTGGTAGTGTTCAACTTGAGTTCGGTCCCTTTTCTAACAATTTCCCCTTACACCTGATTCCACACAAAAAGAAAAATGACATCAAAAGAAGTTTGTGGAGTTAGTGAATTACCTCCTCAAATTAAGCCACTCTTGAGCAAGGATAAAATAAAATCAAAGTATTTTTGTGATTCTAGATTTTCTCCTCTGATCTGATACACAGTACATTTCAAGCATAAAGACTTTCTTTTCCTCCTTTCCTAAAGCAATTCCTCCACCTTTGTCAAATGAATGAAGGGTGGGGTAAGTGGGTGAATTGTGAAAAAAAATCCCATTTGTACTACCTCCTTCCAGTCCCTTTCTTATCAGCAGTCTCCACCCAACGTTCCAGACAATATCTGGAACGAACGGATGTAGAAGCTCAACAATACACGACAGATTGAGCAAACAAAAAGGTGTTACTCATGCATCAAAGGTTACAGGTAACTGTGGTACAGCTTATTGGATTAGCATGTTTCAATTTAGACCCTTGTACTAGACTCTCTACCCATATACTAGCTTATGGAAACATGCCTCTGATCTTTTTCCCCCGAATAAAAAAAAAAACTCTGCGAGGTGGGAAGCAAATAAGCGGAGAAAGTAAGGCTTTATCACGACAAAGAGGGACACGGTGCACAGGTTATGGCTGTAATGGAATTGTAAGCACCAATTAGTATGAACGACGTTACCATTCCTGTAACTGATTCTTTGGTAAACTGAAAGTGTCGTTTCGAAGGGAGGCAAGTATGGTGCATTCAAATTACCTGTGTCAATGTGGCAAGACTGTTCCAGAGAAATATGTATATGTGAGGTTGACTCAACCAAAGCTCCGCGTCTGTTTAATACTTGGCAGAACAATTTCCTTCCCAAAGATAAACAAAGGCACATAACGTACCTCCCATGCATCACTGACTCTCTAGTATAACGTATTTCAAACTGGCCTCACGTAAAAGGGGAAGGGTGTGCATTTTTCAATTTTTTTTCTCGAGCCTCTCTCTCCCTCTCTGATCTGACTTAAAATCAGGTCATGTCGGATTTTTTTTTGCTCGAAATCCTTAACCTCCAACTATTGACGGTAAACTGGCTTATTTTCTCTAAAGCCATTCCTAGTCTTTGGCGTTTTTTCTCGTGAGCATTACGCTATTATAAGTCTCCTGTTTGGAAAAGCTTTCACCGACAAGATGGAAGCAGGATGAATAGATACGTGCTCACATCTTAAGTAAGAGATGATGAGGAAGGGAGAGACTATATACAAGCCGCTGAGCATGTGGCTGAGCTAATACTGAGCAAAAGCTGAAAATGTGTGGTCCAATTTTTGGCATGTTTTCATTCCTTTCTCCGAGCCATGTTGGGTTTACGGAATGGAAGGATTGGCATATATAGGCTGTTGGAGAAAATTGCTATTTTGTTGATCATCAATATCAACATGATAATGATATGTATGCATAAACAAAAAGGGAAGGAAAAGCCACAAAGGCAAAGGCTCTGCCAGCGTCTGTCAATTTTATTCAGTACGTTGCTATCTGCATACTTTTTTTTACCTCGGCAGATTAAACTAGTTTTTGCTTACATGCTGGTGTAAAATATTGGAAATTGGGATGCCGCCTTTGACAATATTTTTTTTACCTGGTGGCACCGCTCCCAATCGACCATCTCTATCTGATATCTGATAAAAGAAATCAGATAAAAAAATCCCCCAGTCCAATTTGCTTTTCATGTAAAGTTTCTCCTCTACACATGGGTTAGCGGTTTGTCGGTTTGCTCATTCTCTTCTTTAAAATAAACTATGGAGTAACCGCTCTTTGGGAAAACATGCAAACCGCGTTATCTATCACAGAGGTTGTTTACGAGCCGGAGTTTGACTCCGGGCGTGTAATACAAAATGTGAGTAAAAAAATTTGGGCCAAGTAGATATTCTCCATCGCTTCTGATCGAATGGTTGACGTTAGTTTCGCAGGTTGGATGGGAGAGAAAATATCGACTGCAATTTCGTTTGTCCTTCGATTGATTCAATCGAATATACTCTTTCCGTCTCTTTATTCTCCTTTTTACTTTTAGATATTTTGAAAAACAAGTACGGATACGTGGAACTGTTAGAAGCTGACATTGTACTTTGTAGCTTATATTAGGCTTTTCCATCCTTATCTCTAGCCTTGATAGATCCTATCCAATTTATATTCACATTTACTTACCATTTCAATCATACCGTTTTAAAGACATTCCCGTAAAAATAGACAAAACCATTAGTTATTTATGGAGTCTACATATGAAAGAAGGCTTCCCAAGGTGGATGGTAAACATCGTTTAAACATGTATATCCAACGATTGAAAATTCCCTTTAAAATGTGCTCAACTGCAACTTCTGTATTATCTGCGAATTGCTAAATCTTAAGGAATCCCAAAAGCACCAGAATAAAACAGATATGCACTGTATCCCGTATGGAAAGAAACAGCGTTATATTGCCAGAAAAATTCTTCTACTTTCTCCAAGATGGCATATGCAATAAACCTAGTCTATCGCTATCCTTATTACCTCTCCACGGAATTCTCCTCCATGCATTACCTTCTGGTAGCAGGTGCACAGCATGAAGCATCTCAAGATTACATTATATAATCCTGCCTCCCAACCCCTATCTATGGAATCATCGACGGGATGGGGATTGATTTCTGGTATGTGAGCGGAGCGTGAAAAAGGGATAAAAAAGGTGTAAAAATCATAATATTAAAGTGAAGGTAAGATAAGTCAGTGGAGTATGAGTATACTCATGTACGAATGTACAAAAGTCTGGAGAATTTTTTTTTCTGCACTGAATACATTCCCCAAAGTAAGCTAGGTAGGTGAGAAGCATTGGGAAATGGAAAGTGGAGAAAAGACCAAGAGCAGCATGTAGAAGTAATGGTACTTCATGGTTCACTTGTAATGTGCTATACAGAAAAAGATGAGCTCAAGTGGGTACTGATGAAGATGCTCAGGTATATATCCCCTATAAAAAACCATCCTTACCTATTCAACGACCATAGTCGTATGCATTGTTTTCCACTGCTAATGCCACTCTTATCTTATAAGAGCCCCAGTTCCACGGAAGACTTATTACCTTTAGCAGATATGACATTGAGTTAGTCACTAGACCGTAGTATGAATTGCACTATACACATAGCTGGAGAGCTAAAGGAGGAATCGGTGGGGCACGCATATGGGTTGAAAATGTCTGTGCCATTTCAGAAATGAGATTTTCTCAGGAGAGCTATTTTTTTCCTGGTAAATGGATGTATCTCGAGCAGTGCCAGTAAATGCACATATTTTTTGCGTGCAATTGTCGGAGAACAAAAGCTCAGGCTGGTTTTATAACACTGACGTAAATCCCATGTGGAGTTGTCCTTTTTTTGCTCATGTAAATTATATAGGCTCAAATTACAGCGATCACAATGTAATATAAAACTGCCATAGATTAGCAATAGGCAGAGTAGGGAATATAAATGGGGAATTTCTGGGGCAAGTTACAAACAAACGTGTTAAATATGGAAGCATTTTTGGGGATATTGTCACTATTAAATATTTAACATAAGTATACACCGGCTTTTTCTCCCTGCAATTTTAATGCATAGCTTTACCTATTATGAATATTGCACTGTATTGGAGTGTAAGTACTTCTGGGGAAAAAACTTCAACGGTAAATATCCAGTACTTCACCAGTTTTTTTACCCATTATTTTTGCTAAAGACACTATGAAAGCTCGTAAAGTAGGATAAACTAGCGCAAAAATAGTCACATGGGAAGCTTTTCACATGACCATTGTAATACACGTTGATACTAAGCATTATGAACATTGATCAAAAGTCTGTTTAGGAGGAGCACTACTCTGAAAATAAAATAAAACTGTTTCGACTTTCAATTTATCCTGCGGATAGAATTCCAGAGTTATTCTTGGATAAGTGGCTCCCCAGAAGCTAAAAAGCTTGCTTTACACAGTACATCAAACTATAAATTCAATTCAGATCTGGAGTGTATGTAAAGTTCCATAGAATTTTAGGTTTTGCGGTGAAGGTTGGCTGGGAAAAGCCATCCTTTCCATTAAGACCAGGTTGTAGCAACGTCAACTTCAATTTTCCCAGAGAGCCAGGCTCGTCTTACTATGTTAGCACGGCATTCCCATCCATATCCTTATCTTTCGGGGGGAAGGTTATTGCTGAGCAGAAAGATCAGGGGGGAAACTCGATGAAATGTTGTGGTTTTTTCAACTGCTTACGTAACGAAAAAGGACAGTGGCTTTGCTGCTTTTTGTTGATTTTCTTTTCATAAAATATTCATCCTCAAGAAGGGAGAAAGGTGTTTTTGTACGAGGATTTTACCTTACTTTACTAATTTCCTTTCGCATAGGCTGAAACAACATTCACAGTGAAGTTTCCGGCGCCTGTCCTGTCTCTTTCGGGGCCTTGTGTATGCAAGGTAAATAATCATGCATGAATTATGCATTTTCCCACATTACTACATTGCAGACATGAAAGGGAAGACGGTATATTTGTCTACATACCTATTTGTAAATAATATTCTGTCTTTTTCTCGTCCAAATACGGTTCATATTTCACCACACAAATAAATCCATTAATATTAATAACATGCATTGGGTGTATTTGCTGGTGTCGCAAGCTTACATTTCACAACAGAGTTCATGACTTTGCTCTGTTTTAAATGCAAATTACAAACTTCACCTGTGAGACTTGTAGGTCTGTGGCCTTGTAGTGTTGGCACATGATGATGGGGAGTTGAGAAAGCAGACAAGCTAGATTGACAAAATGGGCAGAGTATATGTCAACGGTGAAAAGGGCACAGATTAAGTAAATTCATTTAAGAATATATATGTTCTTGGGAGACATGAAACTTTCACCTTGGATTGGAATTCTTAATGAAATTCCACAAAACTAATGCAATGTCCGGCCGGATACTTTCTTCAAAGCTCATAATATATGTAGGGGCTCGTATGCAACTGTCTATTTCCAAGTCTTGACAAAACGCTTGGATAGGCTGAGAGGTAATTATTTCCTTCCATTCTACAAATTGCATTCCTATTAATACACTTCCCAAACTGGAGGTATATCCTACGTCAATAAAAAAGCAAAGTACCTGAAACGCTATTTATATTTACGGGAATCCAATCCACATCACATCAATAAATATGAAAAATGGTTATCAGATCCATTCCATCCGCTTTGAAAATTACAGGCTCCAATATACATGTGTGGGGGGTGGTAGCACTAAAGTGATTTCTGATGTAGCCAAAAAAACGGCAGAAACGACGTGTTCATTGGCAGAGAAAACACCTGCAAATCGATCAATAACGACGTGTCGTTACCCCTTATTGCCGTCATTCGTATTGTTGCAATAAAAGGAGTATATATTTTGTCCCATCACATGAAGGACATTGTGGTTTTTGGGCTGTGTTTATTGCGTCCCCAAAAGCGATGAATAAAAGTTGGAGTTTACCTTTGTTAGCTCTTTACTTTCCAATAAGTCTGAACGATAAGTATTACTGTTTATCTTTTCAATCACAAAATACCTTTCAGAACAAATATGCCCAGGCTATGTCTGAGCGAGTCTAGTCTGAGAGTACTATTGTGTACGTAGGGAAAATGAAAGTATTATAAATTGGGTGTCTAAAGTGTTGATAGTCATTGTACAAATAAAATGGTGCCCATCTATATTGAACATGGGAGTTTTAACAATTATTTTATAGCATAATGACAGTTATCTGCCATTCTTATAAAATGAAATGAGTGGCTGATTCGCACGTAATAAAATGTCATTATTTATCATTGGGGGATCTAAATTACATGTACTCCCAACTTGCCATGAAGGGGTGAGAGAACTGGCACGTTTCTACTTCCCTTTCATCTTTGATCGCTGTGGAATGTAGAACAACAACATGGCCACATTTTCTATTAATTATGTAATGTCCTATCTCTCCCAGCAGGGGCGTTTGGGTATGGAGCCAACTGCAATTTTCAGCGTTATGGGATTACTTAGCAGGAAATCAAAGTTTTGAGTTGTACTGGGACTTTAGGAACAAGACAAGCTGGGATGGATTGTGTTGATATTGGCGATAGGTTGAAGAAATTTGTTAGGCATGATAAAAACTAAATGTTGTAGCCAAAATGTACATTCAGTTAATAACCTTATCTCGTAAACTGAATGTGATTATAGATGAATATAATATCTACTATATTCTTTTCAAACTTTGAACTTTCACCATTAAACATAACGGGTTTGATATTAGTAAAACCAATTCATTTCCGGTTTTCTCTCCTTTCGGCTTGGCAATCAAGTTCTTTAGGAGTAATTTGATTGCGCAAGGTTTCACTATTCATTTTGTTCCTCACCACTTATATTATATTCATATAATTCCATTCGGGCATCTATTTATTTTGATTCATTGAGCCTTGAGTGTTAGTAGTTTAGAGCTACGATAATTAATATTTGCAGTTCACGTAGGCAAAAACGAATGACCTGTTCCTTTCGTAAACTGTTTTCAACCAAAAATTTATCTTAATGGCGTTTAGTAATATTATTTCCATTGATAGCATCTACATTTTAAATTAAACTACAGATACCTTCTTACCCATTCTGCATGGATTTAAAAACTTGGAATGGCATGGAATTTGCCAGTTCCATAATCACGTCATAATATCATCCCGACATCCGGATTCAAAAGTAGGCTAATAGTTAAGCCCATGTCCAGCTACGGAAGTAAAACTTTACTTTCAATTTTATTCAAAAATGGAATGCGCGAAAAAGGAGTTTGACATTTTATCAATTCTCATATTGCATACTTTGCATCTCTCAAATTTATTGGTTTTTTGGAATTTCCAACCCAACCTGCCTGACACTGCCCTGTCAATATTGTAGAAATAAACGTGTGATGTTCCTAAATCCAAAAGGATTTCTTTCCCATTTCCCCAAAAATCATTCACAAAGCCATATTTAGGAAGTATAGTCTTTCCGCTGTCCCTCTACAATAAATAGAATATATATTCAGCACGCATTTTATACAAAGTAAAGAAAAACTCCGTCAAAGTTCTTACTCGTGATGTGATGGGCTAAACGCAAAAGCTTTAAGAAGCTACTGTGGATAGAGTAAAAAACTATTTTTGTTATTTTCTTCAAAGGAAGTTTTTTCTAGCAGATTTCCCTCCGTTAGATATAGGAACCCAAAGTTTCACCGTCTCCTCTCGGAATGCTCTGCCTTCAAACAAAAATAGGGAGTGAGCAAATTGAAAGAAAAAAGCTGTAGCCAGCGCTTCCGTTTCCTTTCTCGTTTCAATTCATTTGAAAGTCCGTGACTCCACATCCACACTCGGTGTGGCATATGTGTGACAACGAGCAAAGGGAGAAAGTAGAAGAAAAAAACTTTAATATTACTTTTTTTCCCTCCTCCAACTTTGTACACGGTTCGATGAAAGTGGTTTGCTTGAGCTACATTAGTTAACCGCTGCAGTACACAACGCTACATAACTAATTCCGTAGTGTATAAATATTTTGCCTATAATGATGCTACAGCATAAGTGTATATTCTTGACAAGGGGGAAAGGGGGAGAAAAGAAACTTGAAGCGTATCTGTGACAAGTTCCTTTTCAATTACGATACGACAGATGCCTTTGTGTCCCTCATATACTTCTTCCAGGATTTCTCACAATGAAACAATATCTGCTGGCGCGTTGGCGTTGATGCACTTTCATCTCAGGCAGGAATGTATGGACTACCTAAGTAAATAGTTTTTGAAAGGATAATTACGCTGGGCAATTTGCGTCATCACTTTTATACAAATATACTATCATGCCCGCCCATCTACATAGCACATACGCCAACATACTTAGAACTACAGACGCCTTCATATTTTAAAATTGAACAAGGCGAATGGCGAATACAATACTTTGCAATTGCATAAAATGTATCGCCTGTTTTATTCAAAACTGATGAGACCGAAACTGGAGTTTGATGCTAATAAATAAAACGCTGATAAAAAACTATTAGATCTATGGAACAAAGGAAAACGCAATAAAAAGTGAATTGTTCCATTTTTTATGTACATAAATAAAAAATTGTATGATTTCCCTTTAAATTTTATTATTCCAAATGGAAGCATATCCTCCTCCCATTCCCTTTGAAAGGAGGCTGCTCAACCGACCTACTGTTTCACTTGCAAAAATCGAGTTGAGAAAAGCGAGAGGAGAGAAGCCGATTGAAAAAAAAACATATAACTTCACATTATATAAATGAAATTGAAAAGAAAGAAAGAATTCATAGGGAAAAAAGAGGAATAATTCTGAAAGAGTTTTTGGTACATTTTTTATTTCGCCAATATAGTTTATTTGATAATATATCAGATGTACGTTGTCGCTGTTGGTGTAAAAAACCGTTGTGGCTGCTTTTCCTTATTTTCTTTCCTATCTCCCCCAACTTTTCCCCCTAATATCTGTATAGCTTGGTGAGTATTGAACTCCCAAGTGGGATCGTGGTTTAGATAAAAAAACAACCTTAACATTCTTCACAACATCGTATATCAATGGCTGATGCAGCCAAGGGATCCCTTCCCCCTAGACGATGTGGTATACGGATATTGAAGTTATCCTATGTGCATTTGGGCCACTGCCGAATGGGACTTTCACTACCGGGTGAAAAAGTAGGGCATTGTGTAAAGGGGAGAGTGGTGGAAGTGAGCGCGGGGAGCAGGCATATGCTCCACTCCTTAAATATGGGGCTTTCCCTGTGCACTCCATAAATGAGAAAATATAGAAAGCAATAACTATGCTTTACGTACTTACCAGCTAAAGGTAGTAGGGAAAAATTTGAATCGACTACTAAAACAGAATATAAAACACGAAAGGGAGATAAAAATGAATGAACATATGTTGTGGAGCTTGTATTACAAATAGGATTTACTTCTTTGGATTTTCCCCCCAAGTAGGCAGTCATATCTTTAGTCTCTACTTATTTCAAAAGATATAATCCAGCCATCATCATCGTTACCTTATTGTTAGCGAGGAGATGGAGCAGTGTCTACGATTAGATTTGTTAGGTATGTAGTATGTATATCAGCTTCAATTTCAATATGAGTAAGAAGTAAAATAAGGTGAAAGTCGTACATACATATACCTCAATGACGGGGGGATAGGGGAGATAGCAGGGTAGCCGGCCAAGTAGTTGGGAGTATGCAATCCTATGAGGGGCAAATCTAAAGGAAAAGAATAATGGGAGCTGTGTCGGCAATACTAAATAATATAGTACGGTTGCTTCACATTCATTCATGTAAAAATTGGAGAAAGCATCAGAATTGGAAAACTGGAATGCAATGTGTCCTCCACGCTTTGAAGGGAAAACCATGTGGTTCGCTGTTGGATTGTATATCTTTTTATTTGTGTAATATGAAGAGCTCCCAAAAGACCAACATACTCCAATGCACTGAAATGTGTGTGGAGTTAGCTAACAATAATTTAATGCATTGAACATAACATTTTCCCTTTTACTTCCACCTCCGTGCACAGCACTATTTCTCGGGTAAAATACCACCAATGTAACCACACGCGCGAGCGGGTCACATTTTCTATTTTGTACACATGGGTTAAAGGGAAATGAATACTGACTGAGCTCCTATCGGCCTCATCATGATGACTAAATACATTTGATATGTATGTACGGCTTAGATAGTGGCCGGGGAGGAAAGGTGAAATGAAAAAGGAGCTCCAATTCATTCACTTATGTATTCCCCAACACATATTTTGTGTGTTGTCTCGCTGTTTCCTCTCTCAGATTACATGCTCTCATTGCAAAAGAGTCAGTTTCAATGATAGCGGAAAGTGAACAAAGGTGAGAGTCATCCCAGCAAATGGGAATGCAGTTTAGGCATAGCTTTGGGGACTCCTTTTTTTGTCTTCACCAGAGCACAAACGGCACATTCAGAGACAGTTACATTACCATAATATTACCGTCTTAACTGCTCTCGTAACTCCCGATAAAGTCATGAGAGAATTGTAATAAAAAAAGGGAGTGCATATGCACGCTCCAGAAATATGTTATACATGGCTAGTAATAACTGTACTAAATGAAATGTCTTCAATATTCATTTTCCTGGTGAGGAATGCTCGCATTCTTGTAAGATGCTAATGTTCCAAATCTTAGATTAGTGCACTATTATTACCTTCAACCTGGGAAAAGTTTATGCAGTTGGAATAGCAGTGGAACCTATAATTTCATTGTGCCGCTGGCGTCTGCTCGAGGTTTCACGTTAAAATGCCAACGTACCGGTCTGTCGATCGTGCACTGTCCCCAGGAAAAATTCCACATTAAATTCCTCCAACCTGGAAACTTTTTTTTGGATATACAGCTCAATGAACCAGACTCAGGTAAAGGCCCTCGTGCTTCATTCCCCTCTTCACTTGGTTTTTCCAGGACGTCCTTTTCTTCAACTTGATATTTATGTACAGCTGCTGACATTGTTCATTTCCTGAAATGCTATTTTTGCTACGTTCCATGTATGTGGTGTGGCTATATAGTGGGAAGAGTGTGCATGTCTAAGGAAAATAAGCCCACTCTGGTGAATTATCTGTCCTAAAATAAAATTGATATCGTCCGACGAACGGCGTTCTAAGCTTGGTTGTGCTTCTACTTCTACCTTTGCGCCGTCAGGTTCGACGTTAAAGGTTATTGTCTCAAACTACCATACCTATGCAACTTGGATGAAAGGATTGGCTACATAATGTAAGACGTGAAAGGTAACTAACCAGAGAGTTGCATTGGGAGAATTGCTACATTCTGATACATATGTATAGCATCGGGATCAAATATATATTCCCTGACATCTCATGTAACTGATATGTCTCAGGTCATCTTTGTCTTGTTCGAGTTCTACTGCATTTGGCATGGGGAAATGGGAAACAAAAGAAACAAATCATTGGAGTGCTTCTTCATTGTTCATTTCACTGGGATGAAGTGGGCTTGAACGGGGGTCTTCAGTCCAGGAGATAAGTATTTTGAAACGGACAGATGGCTATATAACCAATCTTTTACCTTTTCGCTTTCCCCCATTTCCTAGTCACTTTGAGACCTTTTTTTCTAGCTAAATCATTTTCTTTTCGTTGATATTAAACTATATGCTATTGACTTATAGGTACGTCCACCATCCAACCAGCTAGAGTAATAATGGCTACTGTCACGAGTAGTCTAAACTAAAATGCCTTCCAGTCGTTTAGTTAGTATCCTGACTGCCAATCATCCTCAGTGTCTTTTCCCATTCTGACATTTGCTCTAGCTTTAAGTTACATTCCTTCCGCTCATAGTTTGATGATAGGTTACTTTCGAGTCAACTGGAATTCTCCTACTTAGCTAGAGTCACACTGGCGGAGCAGTAGGGTAGCTATCACATGAGCACAGCTAGTGAAAGTAAAGTGTGAGTGGAACGGAAAGGTTATGAAGGGAAAGCCAAAAAAATAGGTACTTGCACATTGCTACATTTTCTCGGACTTGGACAAATACCCCACATATAATATATTTACATGTCTGTTTAGCCCATGTTTGTACAACAATACCCCAAATTTCCCCTTTCCCCATATATTAGAACAATGGCTCAAGATATATGCAATGTAACATTCACGTCACATGTGTAGTCCTTCTCTCTTTGCACAAGAGTGTAATGTGAGTTGGTGGCTGGCTCTCATTTTTCTTTCTCCATTTCACTCAAGAAAAGTAAACTCCAAATCTAAGTAAAGACACACGCCAGCAGACAACCCCCACTCACTCTCATTCAAACACTTCACGTCGACGTATAGCGCATTTTCTGGTGCTAGCATAGAGGGAACTTTAAAGCCTGCTGGGATGCACTATAGCCTCTCCTGCTGTCTCATTGTCTGTCTTTCTTTATTCTGCAAAAAAAAGTAATATGAACGAGGAGAGACAGCCACTAGCCCATATTATTTTACATGGAAGGGGAAACAGTGTGCCGAGAGGGTTGGCTATTTCTTGGTGGTTTTAGCTAGACACATTTTCTTGGCTGAAAATTAATGTGAAAGTTCTTTCTCTCCCTTCATTCTGAGCCACCTTTATTATTAGTACAAACGAGCGGAGACAAGTACACAGATGACTTGTTCCCTTCCCCCCACTCATCCACTTGATCGGCACACTTAACTCAAAATGGTTGACTTGGCTGTAACATCACCGTCATCATCATCCTCTCAAATATAGGATCATTATAGTTACTCCCAGAATCCATCCACCCCTGTCCTGTCGACTGTCGTGTGTGTTTCGAGAGAAAAAATAATATCCTCGTATTAACCCATCGTTCTTCAGTACTCCTGTCATTTTTATTACTATTTCATTGGAAGGAAAGTGAAAAGTTTTTTTCTCTCCCTCTTGAGAAGGAAAGATGGGGAAAGTGAAAAATGTGAGAGGAAGACTGAAGTAAAAAAAACTCTTCAAGTTATGCCATTTCGACTTGTATCACTCCATCCTTTTTATGCGGGCTTGCTTCAGTACCAAATCGCACATCAGTGTCAATTTAAATTATTTGTTGAGAGAGACATTTGCTGACATGTCCTCATTAGACAGGGAAAGTAAGATTTTCTTCTGTTATTTCTCCTGAGCCACTTCTTCCTCTAATCTCTCGCCTTTCTGTAGTATTTACTTTTGGAGAAAGGGAAAAAATTCTCAGAAAGTGTGAAAATGGGGATAAACTTGAATCTCTTTTTCTTGAAAGGAGAAAAAAATTCATTAGACTTAGCATGAAAACTAAAAAAAAATCTCTCGCAGTTAGTCATCCTCTCTCATAATGAGTGAAGTTTTATCGTGGGGGGGACGTATCAAAAATCTATTTATAGCTGTGAGTGAGTGCCCGTAGATAAAGTGAGTCAGCGGCTAAATATTTCACCTGAACAAGTTTCCTCCATTGGACTTTCAAAGTAATATGTAAACAGGGCGAGAGAAACTGGATTGGGCCTGTTTTCCCCTTCTGCTCAGTCAGTTGGAATTGTACTGGGAGGAAAGAGAAAAATGGCTTGATTTATGTAAAGACAAGGAAAGAATCATTTTTGTTCACGTGGATTCATCAAATATTACCAAATCAGTGGTCTCCTACCCACATATTCTTCCCCTAGTATATTATAGACTAACTACGAGTTAATTATAATAATATGATTTTGAGCTGGCTATATGTGATTATATCACTCAATCTCCCAAAATCCACAATCCATTTGTCCCATCAATCATCGTCATTATTGTACAGGGCCAATACATAATTTTTAGTTGGCTTGATGAAAGGTTTTGATCGTGGTGGATACAAATGACTATCAAAAGGGAAAGCACAAGTTTGCTCAGGACAGAAATATTGCTCGTGGGATGGTTACGTACGTTCATTCCAATCAAATGGAAAACCAACCCAACGTGAAATTCCAGTTCCCCCAGACCATACATGAGAAAATGCAACTGAGTGATAAGACATTTTTCTCTGGTTTAATATAAAGTGTACATATCAATGTCATCGCATCATCCTTTCTCAATCTTTTTCTCTTCCGTGACTATATAAGGAAAAAATAAGACAAAGAAATATTACCCGTTTGGAAGGAGGACAGAACGCGACTTACGCTTTCGGTTGCATTGCGCTACGCCAGACCAATTGTAAAGATATGATGATATGTATTTAACCAAGTCAGTGTGGCTCAATGTCTTGTCTTGATGGCCGTTTTCTCTTTCTTTTTTTTGAAATGTCATGATTTATGACTTTCCATATCAATTGTGAGCCCGTGAAAGTACAGGCTGCTCCATAGTAGGGCTGGAACGCGCCAGTTTTCGCGAGATAACAGCGGAAGGGGAAAAACGACTCGTTGAAATGTGTTGACAAAGCTAAAACATTACCAAATACAATCTGTCTTCATTGATATAGTACTTTGGCTATATTGCTGGTTCCCTATTGCTTATTGGGA
>JAQGAH010000541.1:0-33465 GCA_034696885.1 Lepidocyrtus paradoxus | reverse complement strand
CTTGACTATATAAATAGTTTACAGTTATAACTACAATGATTAAAATCTTGTGGCCCTAGTTTTGGTGACTACCTTATATAGTGGGAGCAAAGGTCTGAACTGTCGAACCACTTTAAATGGTACAATTCAGTTTTCGGGGCATTCGAAAGGTGGTTCTGATTTGTGATGTTGACCGAAGCTCCATCGAGTTTGAAGACGGCCATACCGTCGTTAAAGATCATGAGAAGACATTTTCTCCATTAGTATATGACAAAAAAAAATTATCACTGGAGTGGCTACCCTGCAGCGGATATGGGTCAATATGATACATACATCAGTCTATCGATTCATTTAACATTTTGAAAAAAATCAAGGCAACTTTTTAATAGTATTTAACGATGGGTAGTACAGCAGATATATGTATGTATTTATTATGGGTTTTCATATAATGCAAAATTATGGCGATCCCTCAAACGACATCAACTTTCGGCCAGGCCAGAGTACACAACGCATGTATGAACTCAAATTACTACACTTTCGGTGTCCTATATATGTACTTAGGTAAACGGTATTTTACATTATTATGCAAATTCCATAGAATGTCGATGAAAGGACTTTTTGTTGATTGTAAGCATTAAATTAGTAAGTCAAAGAGAAAAGATAGTGAACTATTGTAGTTGATATATTTAATTTTATTATCCAAAATGACAACATAAGTATTTTGCCCTGTGAAGCAAAAATGAACAAGATACTTTTATTTTGGATTGGGCTGATGTATTTTGTGATTGTAGGTGGCATTTTGAGCAAATTATCTTGCCCGCAACGCCTCGACTTTTTTGGGTGACATACTGTTCTCTACAATAAGGAAAGTAGTGCAATAGAAATCTTCAACCAGGTTTATTCGAATAAAATGAATTTGACCTTTTATTGCAAATGTTTCCAGTGTAAAAATAAAACGCAACATAAGAGTTTGTGAGCTGAGCTATAGTGCTGATGAGCTTGGGATTAAACTAAACTAAAGTAACATAACCAAGAGGAATAGTAAACTACTTAATTAATGATTTCATTTTAATTTTTAGCGCACAAAAATAGCAGTTACAGATTTTGTAAAATAAAAACGTTCCCAAACGTCTCCCGCATAATGTGTGCAAATCTAAAATAACTAATCTAAGACGAATACTTTACTAATTAACTATTAATTACTAATTTCATTTTAATCTTTAGCGCACAAAAATATCATATATATGTTACATATACAGAGACTTAATTTCAAACATGTATGACCATGACGAAAAATTTGAAATCCCCTATAAAATTAATCGCTTCCGGCGGAATGGCTGCTACTCGTGGACTCTCTTGCTGTCATTGCTGCCTCTAGCACTGACCTCCCTGGACACTTACGTTTATGCCACAGCGGCACTGTCTCTATCTTGAATTGAACTCCGCACATATAACATCCATCCATATTCCAAATTTGTATTCCATGATGTTCCCTGCAGTGCCTCCTGAATAAATAAAATTGACCATAGGAGTCATCACAGTTTTTATGCGGACATTGAAAAACTCTCCCAAATATCTCTCGTATCTCGTGTTTCTCCAGTAGATCCCTCCGGATACAATTATACCCACAAGCGCAGTTAAATATTTTTAGTCGATTATCGATATAAGAGTCAGCGGTACGGTGATGTTCCTCCATTCTTGCACTCCAGTCTGACTCCAACAGTTCCACGGGAATTTTTGAATTGACATCAATGTCCTTCTCATCATCTTCATCTTCATCATCACTGTTTAAATCGAAATTGTAAACGAATACTGTCAACTGTGATGATCATATCAAAATGATTACAAGAGTCGATAGGAATGTAACCTTAAAGACTAGTATGTAGTAGTAGTAAACATCACTATTTAAATCAAAATTGTAAATGAATACTGGTAATATATAATTGGGACAGAAGTAATAAAAGATGAGCAGAGCAGATAGGAATCCAACTTTATTACCAAGTATTACCTTGATAACTCTACCAACTCTATAGCTTTCATGTCGCTGGTGTCACCGGTAGTCGTAGTCTTCATCACTTCTGGTGCTGCCTGACATGCATCATGCGTAGAATTGCAAGGTTGAGTTTTTGACGCGTCATCACCTCTGTTTAAATCAAAATTGTAAATGAATACTGGTAATATATAATTTGGAAAGAACTAATAAAAGATGTCAAGAGCCGATAGAGGAATAAGTTTTACCTGGATAACTCTCTTAACTCTACAGTATTAATGTCGCTGGTGCCGCCAGTAGGAGCAGTCTTCATCACTTCTGGTGCTGCCTGACATGCATCATGCGTAGAATTGCAAGGTTGAGTGTTTGACGCGTCATCATCACTATTTAAATCAAAATTGTAAATGAATACTGGTAATATATAATTGGAAAAGAAGTAATAAAAGATGACAAGAGCAGATAGGAATCCAACTTTATTACCACGTATTATTACCTTGACAAGTCTATTAACTCTATAGCTTTAATGTCAGTGGTGTCGGCGTTAGGAGTAGTCTTAACCACTTCTGGTGCTGACTGAAATGAAGCATGCGTGGAAGTGCAAGGTTGATTGTTTGTTTCCTTTGGAGTTTTTGGGCTGGCAACGGTGTTTGAGGAAGGTCCACCAAGACTATCATGAGATCCAACTCCTTCCAATTCCAATATATGATCCGGTAGTGCTGGCCCTGTGAGCTGATATCTGCGCATAAGAAATTTTCGTATCGATGACATTTTACTGAAGTAGTAACTTCATATACCAGGGACGAAAATGTAATGTATCCAAGTCCAGATTGGAGCTCTGCTAAAAAAGAAGAAATGCATTTAATCTAGTAGCTTGGTTGGTATTATTTGTAATTTTGCAATTACAATTTTAAAATGCTAGTTTTGAAAACTAAATCAATCAAGTTTTGCTAAATTACCGGAAAAAATAATTCGTAATTAAGATCAAATTTGCAGAGTAAAAAAACTCAAACTTTTCGCTGCTCTCAAATTATTGCCAATGTATTTGTGTTAAATAGAGCAACCAAAGATACAACTATCTCTTAATTATTACTTAGTATTTTCTCGTACTGTTTCGCATACTCTCGCATGACTGCCAAGTTTCAAGGTGAAGGGAATACTTAACATGTTATCATGTCTTTATATTTATATAAGACAGCGAAAAGTTTCTTTCGGTATGCTATTTCACTAAGGATAATTGCTCACTAAGTCCAAAACTCTTTAAATGGAATTCTTAAATGCGTTTTGTCTCTGTACAATATTTTATCATCATCATGCAAATAAATAGATAGCATAAATGAACAAATACTTGTACACTTTTTTAACAAAATTCTGCTGACGTATCTTCTATCTATAATTTGCATTTTAAGCAAAGCATTTTGCCCAACCTTGGTTACCAACCTCCTCGATTTTTTTGGGTGACACTCTTCCCTACAAGAAGGAAAGCTACAGCTGCCGTTTTACTTTACACAGAATTTTTATTCGGATAACTATCTATACTACATAAGGATGTATAGATGTGTATTTTTTTTAAAGAATTCCATCCACTAGTGCCAAGTTAAGAAAACATAAAAAGGAAAAGTCAGACTTTTCAGTGCAAGTGAAAAAGCATAGTAATCGGAGAGTCAACCATATAGAGCTGCATCACGCCAAATGACAGGGAAGACAAAAGGGTGAGTTGCGAAGGGTTGTAACTATATCAGTTTGTTTAAAGCTTCCATCTCTACATTGATAGGTAAGGGAAAGGCATAGATGGAAACTTCGGATTTCAATTGAGATGAAAGCAGTCTTACCAAGATCACAGCTAGGTAATAGGTATGCTCTTGGTTTATTGCTATTATTTCTTTATCCCGAAAATATTATTGTCCTTATCATTAGGGCATTGCATGGCAGTTTTCTTGGTTCTGTAAAGAAGAATGGGAATTTCAAGGGGATTATGAGTACTAACGATAGGCGAATAAACGAATGCAAAAGGAGTCCATTAAAGCATTTCTGCATGCTGATTCTCTATGCCCATTACGTTTGCCATGCTAGCTCAACTTCAAGGTGCGGGGTTGGCTACTACAACATGAAACGGCGACGATGTTGACGACGACCGAACAAAGTATCATTGGTTGCAGGTGTACGGTAGCATTAGTAACCGTTTTTATTGGAGCAGTAGGTTTCCGTTTTCATTTATTAAGAAAAAAATTGAGCTTTTTATAACTTCATTTCAACTAATCAAATGTTATGAAATTTAAAAAAAAAACTTTCGATGTTGGGGTAACTTGATACGAAATTTAATATATGGAACTTCACGGAAAGATCAAAGATAATTTTTTTTAGGTTGATAAATAAAAATGAATTTGACTGTCTGGTCTGTACTTTAGAAATATTTTCGTTTATTTTTAAATTCAAGACATTTACAAAGTATTCAATTGCATGGATGCATACAGGCTTTACCATTCACCAACTGGCTTTCACCAACCGATTGCTTACGTATTTACCTTTAGAAGATGCATGGTAATAACTTAAGCCTTTTTAATGAGCACTTTTAGTATAGTCGATGTAGCCCCTCGTCAAAACCACTTCTTTTGGATGTTTAGCCGAAGAGGTTTACGAATATGGCGAATGAGCATGCTTTTTCATAAACAATTGCGGAAACTTTAGCCAATGAAGTTCGATTGAAGGAGGATTTCACACACTTTGCAAAAGTTTTTTAAATGCTTGAAATAATAAAAGGAAATCGTCAGTTTTTGGTAGCACATGACAGGGTAGAAATGTATAAATTTATTTCAATTTTAATAATCTACGTCTATATTATATAATTTTATGCATAATGCAAATAATCCTCCTCTCCAAATTCAAACTAGGCAATCAATGGCATGCATATGGCTATTTGTAGAAATTTGTAACTCAAACGTATTTTTCAATGTAAAGTGGAAAGTGTTGTAAATACGTATAATCCAAGTTTGTATGCATTGTCGTGACAGGTTTCGATTTCAAAAGCCCCATTTTATAAAAATGTAAGGGATGAGACACAAATAAATAAAAAGGAGTGTATTATCGTTCGCATTTTGTGGAAAAGTAAGAGCAGCAGGCAAGTCACGTCAAATTGCTACGGATATCAAACGAGGAGATATGGATGTTAACATGATAGATAATAAGGCAACTCGAAAAAAAATCCTATTGCGTTTCTCTCTCCTTTTATGTCTATTTTTTCTGTGTAGTTTTACGTAACAAAGTTTCCCACTTGCATCCTTGATATCTCTCATCTGATGCGAAGACGATGTTGGTATGGTAGCCCCAAAATAAAGGCATCCCCCATATAATAATTATCATCCTGCTACACAAACGCTTCAGCTCTCATCCAATTCACGATTGTTTTTTAAAAGTTGGACAGAATTACAAAAAAAGGCTTTTGTTCAGCGAAATATACGTTGTACCACTAAGGTTGACTTTGGTAGCGCCTGAAAAAGGTGTCAAAAATGTAATCATGGGAAATTATCCTTCCGGATGAAAGTAGTTTCCAATATTATTCAATCAAAGAGAATCAAATATGGCTATATCGACATCAAAGATGGTTATTTGCACTACACATATGAAATCTACGCAACGGTCGCTCACTTCAAAGGAGTCTGGGGCAAGTTGAAACATCAGCGGATCAGTTTCAGTGAATAGGATTAGGATGAGTGGATGTTTCATTTTCCCTTCATGTTCAAACGTATATATTTTAGATACATAACGATGCCTAGACATTACTTTCAACTAAAATGAGATTAAAAAATTCGCCACGCGTGATTTTCTGAAATGAAATAATAAAAATTGTTCAGCAGTAGTAAAAATATTATCGTTATTATGTGTGCCAAGGACTTCTTTGAAGATATATGAAATTAAAAACGTACCTATTCTACTTCATCCATGTATGAGAAAATGGCGTGATATCTGTTATATCTGTCACGTTAACAATTCAAAACATTTTCGTAGAGACATCATCATCCTTATTATTATTATGGCCGCAGCTTTTGAAAAAAATAGCCTTTGATGGCAGGCCAGGCCAGGATGATCGTAATCAAAATAATGATAAAAGTCATATAGGTATATGAATAGCCTCCATAGACCATCATGTTTATGTAAGGTATATAGATAATCTTCATGTTTTACTTTAATTTTCGGATCATGTTGATCATAGTAGAAGTTAGTGTGGTGTTCATTTTTTATCGTATTTTTCGTACAACACTCACCTGGGGTTTCCAGCCAGAGCCAGGTACATGCTATGGAGGTAAGAGAACGGAGTGATTCACCGCGAGCATCATCATCATTGCATGTGACACAGAGATCTACTGGAAATTGTAGGGAAAAAATGTACATCTCGGCATTTATGCACTCCTTCAATTTCTCATATTTTTCCAACAATAATAACAAAGAAAGATATTTTTTTTATTAAATGTAGGAGTACCATCATCACATCCCAGCTATTTGATATGGTATTAGATGTAAAAAAAAGGTATCAGGATGGTAGGCTCTGTCGCCGACAAGAAAATTATAATAAATCTGGAGATCATGCGGATCTAATGAGAAACGATCCAAGCTGATACACAGTCACTACCGTTTGTTGCATCGTCGTGGCGACTCTAGGATCAGCGTTTTCTGAAATGAAAAAAAAAGTTGGATTTTATCAAGATAATGATGATTTTAGTCTCACATGATTATGTATAATTACGAGAAAAGATTACAAAAGTAACAATGGAAAAGTACGTAAAATCTTCTCACAAAATGTGAGCCTCTGTAATGTACATATTTAGAGCTCTTTCATATATATTTTACACATGGACAAAAAACTTATGATTTTCATGATCTACAGGGCTTCAAGAATTGATATTTTATATTTTCTTAATCTTATAGATATTTAAGTGGAGATTCAGACGAGGGCTAAGAAATACATAAATAATGTTGAATGTGAGTGGAGAGTAACAGTAAAGTTAACTATAGAAATCATGTAGGAATCACCATTGACACTTTACAATAAAACTGGTGGAAGTCAGGGTCATTGCGTTTGGGGCAATGGAAGACGAGTTCTCATTTTACAGATTTTAATGGATGGATGGTGGGGGATCTTCAAGAATTAAATTTGTATCAAGTATTTTCAACCAGTTATGTAGTTTCATATTTGCACTTTAGAGATTGGTTTTTTAAAATTATTAATAGTTTAAACTAAACAATTAGCTTAAGTCAAACAGGATATAAGTATTTTTTCATTCCTCTTTGCTCGTTTTCTATTGTTTTTTCTAAGTAACTGCTGAATTGTTAAGGGATTGTATATTCCGTAGAATTGATCATTTTTACTCTAAATTATCATGTTCATGTTTATGTTAACTCTATTTTTTACATTTTACACGGTAAAATACAATACTGGAAGCCACCGGCTTAGCCCAGTGCTCCTAGCTAGTTCTGGGATTGTATTATGTTTTATGGCTTGACAGTGGAAGAAGAAACAAGACGCTGCTTTCACTTCTAAGCACACAGGGACCTCTTGCGCGACAAATGTCAGTTACTAACCTATATAGAGGGAAAGAATACTGACGTGATGGAAATTAGAGATCAGCACACTATGTGGCCATGCCGTTCGCTTGGTCCTTGTTGCATTTAATGATGTTTGAATATGAAATTCATCTCAATATCTTTGTAATAATGATATTGGGATTACTTTCCTACAAACATTTTTTGTGGTTCAAAATGAAATTAACAAAAGTAATTGTAAATTACTAGTAACTAATGCTATTTTTACCAAATGAAAATCTGACGATGCGACAAAACATTTGATTGATGATCCCAAAAAGAATTTCCCGAAAAGAATTTCCCGAAAACTGGAGAATGTTCACTAATTTATGGAATCATTAATTACACGTCATTTATTATCGATAATAAATGACATTAAACTGCAATTTAGAATGGGGATTAGCGGAAGCTTCAATCATAGCTTACTGACGTCATAGGTTGATCAAAGAACAAAGATAAAAAATAATATTGCAAAGCAGCACAAGGTTGAAAGCACCCCTGTTAATCTAGAATATAATAGAATACCCTTGTCATAGAATTAGCTTAATCTATCGTTTGTCAATTACTAAAATCGACTTGGTCATTACGATTGCTAGTAGAAATATCATGTATTGCATTCCCATCCTAAGTAATAAGATAATTGACTGACGAGAATCCCACTGGTAATAGTCGCTAATTAGGCTTAATGTATTTATAAATGCCTCACTTAGAACTACTATCCGAATCCCAGTTTCCGTCACTAAAATATTTGCACATTGTCCCGGCAATCCAATATCCTCAAAAAATTATGCAATTGCCGACTGCCGACCTGAATACTCCCACATGGGCAGAAACGACAGCAAATGATGTGTTTTGCGTCTACAACAGTCAAAAGAAACATAATTGCAAATATTTTAAGCATACCTAATTGCCCTGTCATTTGCAAATATTAGTATTTATGAAATCGGCGAATGACCGTCCACCATTGCTACTTGTGAGTTTGCCTAGTTGAAGGCCACCAGAATATTTTTAATCACGTCAGTAGTCAGCAAGACAAACGCTTTATCTCCGGTTATAAAAATAAATTACAAAATTAGGCAGTAATATTTTTTGATGTGATTACATATATGGGACATTTTCATAGCCCAGTTGCCCAGCCATTTTTATATAGTGTCCATTATGCTATCATATATTTACAAAATAAAGAGCTTTAGCTTTGTTCTCCATCACCTTGATAGCATACAAGGTTTCCCCCCTGAAAGTTGACTGACCAACTTTTCCCTTTATTCAATCGGCAAAAACGTTTACTTTGGGTGACAAAAAGGAAAGCTGATTGAGTCAAGTGTAGAGCAAATGTCCACACGAGCAGACAACTTGTATCCTTTCATTATGCTAATGCATTATCTCTCTTTTAGGAAGACTGGCGACAGAACATTTTCTCTCAGGTCGAAAATAGATCAAGCTTGTTCCCAGCATGTAAGAAGGATTTTTCTCGCCATGAAAAAATGAATTTGGATATAAGTCTACACATAAATATCTAATATTATTAGCATTAATATTCGCACTGAAATTATGACTATTTTGGCTACATAAATTATTTATATTGGGACCTCATCTAAATCTAATGCTTCCAAACATTTGGTTGGGATTTCATGCTACAACACTATAAATAGAATAGTGTGCATTTACGGCCACTGATCTAGTTATAATATTCCAGCGGATTAATACTTTTTTCTGGAGTCACACGCATGAAGTAAGATAAATGCCAGGACACAAAGACCAGCAGACCTCTCTGACGATGAGAAAGTTTGTCCAAGCACATTCTACTTTGTCTTGTTGACTCCGCATCGAAATCCGATATCAGCCAACTCAGCACTTGGACACAAAAGCCGGATTTTTAGAACTCGGACGTTTCGCTTGGATAGCCAAAATGTATTTGCTTTGTGGAGGGATTGTCATTTAAAAATTGCGATTTCATTCCCATCCAGTCAAGGTATAAATATTTGTGGAAATTGGATCCTGTCAATAACAGGTTGGGATAAATGACTAGCGCATTGCGGCGCTGGCCACTTCAATGAGTATGTATATGTTTCCCGTCCGGCAGAAAATGAAACAGTGTAGGACAATAATATCAAAGGAAGCTGAACTGGATGAAAGTTTTGGCAAGCAATCAATGAAATATGATATGTGTATAAAATGTTCTCCGATACATTTTCAGATTTTCATTCATTTTTTGTATCTTTATTATTCTATGTAAAGTGGGTTTTTGTCATTCGTGAAAATAAAAGTAAATTTGGAAGGTGCGGTGGTCACCGAGCATGACCCATGTACTTTTAATAATGTGGAAATATTTACATTACCGGAGACATGATTTGCAAAATAGATTTAAAAACATCATGCATGTTTCCGTAGTTTGCTGCCATTGGTTTTGCCAATCAATAATGACATTTTGAGGACATGCCAGTTCCATTTTAAAACTTAACCAGTTTAATTGATGTCATGATGAATGCTGAAATGATGGACAGTTCCAGTTGAACTTTTATAAAAACTTGATAAATGAGTGCATTAAACTCATCGCATTCTAAGAAAGATGTTGAACATAGTTAAAAAATATAACTGACTGAGAAAATATGCCTTCTTTTCTGCAGCCTAATTCTCATACCAATACCAACTCATACCGTTTCAAATTATCAGCATGCTTATCTATGTCGAAGAAAAGAAGGCTTAGTATAGGTACGGTAAATTTTTCCAGTGGCTTCCATGAGAAATCTTCCTTTCTCACTTTCCCTTTTAAAATCAATAAAATGCATCGTTAAACGTTTTATGCATGCTTGCACGCACTTTCACTTAATTTGATACGGCATCGGAATGCCCCTTCTAGCACGTCAGGCTGCTTCCTCCTTTTTACTTCTTCGATAGAGGAAATATACGATTTGAAAATAGTATAGCAGACTAGCACTACTGCAAACTACACCTATACCTATAACAACCTTTGATCATTATTAATACATCCATTACAATAGTTTGAAATGGAGTTTAGATAGATAGAACTTTTTTTTTATTTTTTCTTGTTTCCTTCTCTACCCAATCGCATGCAATATGTAAAAAATCGAAAAGTAACCTTTCCCCCGTCTAGTCGAGCAAGGTGAAAGCATAACATTATGTGCTTAATAAATTAAACCAAGTCTCAGCTCTCTGTTTCAGCTCCAACTTCGCCTTATCTCGTAAATCTTATGCCTTGAAATAGTTTCCCCCCTTGCTCCCTTCCGGAATGCATGCATTTAGTGGAAGATAACCACATGGAGAACTGCATGACACGTATGTAAATGAAAGACCAGTAAAAAGAATACAAAAGTAAACGCACAACTGACTTCACTAGCTTGATACTTTGGTTATGCGTACAAACCCAAAAAGTGCGGTTGGTTCTCATAATGAAAGAAAGTTTGCTTTAGCCTAGTAATGTCATTGCTTCCAACAAGAGACCATTACTATTACATTGTTATTGGAGGAGTAGAGAAACTCTCAAGTTTCCAAATTTCTACTTATTCCACCGATTCTGTTACGTTGAGTCGGTTGTGACGGGAATATGAAGAGAAAAGTGTGTCCCTCACTTCATGTTCCACCGTTGGTTGGTTTAGTTTGAATTGGCTAACGAAACGTCATAATATTTCGCAACGTGCTGGTTTCTGAATGGGAGAATGGAGCTCTTTGTAAACCTACTTTTTTGTGGATTTGTAGGTAGCTTAATTGCATAAAATACAACTTCAGCTCCCACATCAGCTCAATGTGGCAAATATATTGCGGCCTAAATATCAATGGCAAATACTTCCATTAAGCTCACTTGAAATAATAAATGTTATTAGTTTGGATATCATCATAATTTTCGTGTCGCTTGGAAATCTCGTATGTAATCATCCACCCAACCAGAACCACACAGCGACCATATCCAATTGCAGTCAGGAGTAAATATCCAGAACAGGCTCAAGCTCATACGAAGGCTCTCACTTAAATAAGGTATTTATTATGGGATTAATAACTCAAGGGCCTAATTCCTGAAATTCGCAAGACTGGCTGGGAATGAAATGCAAAGGAGAATAAATCCAAGGCACTCTGTCAGATTGCATCTTTTGGTCACCTCCGGGAAAGACCTTTTGCGTTGGTTCAAGATTAACTTGTTTCCTTCCCGTTTCGACCACTGCACAGTTGATATTTCGAGTGGAATTGCTGAGGATAATTGTTACTGGTGTGATATGGTGTGCGGTGCGGTACTCGCTGTGACTCCAAAAATTCAGCAGCAGCGAAGGTCACATGTGAATAAAGTAGCAATTGAATTCTTGTCGAAAAAGCCCCAGCTGCATTATAGCTCAAGTACGTATAAAGTGGAAAAATATGTATGTGAGTGAACTCCTTTCCCCATTCATAATCAACGAGATTGTGTAAGCAAATAACAATATATGTGAAATACACACATTCACTCCATATTTTTCGTCTCTTCACTACAAAAAAAATATAAATTGGAGAAAGTCCTTTTCTCCACTGCTTTCTACTGCAATGCAATCCTATATTCATACATATCCCGAGCTTCATAACTATTTTTGGCAATGGCCAATGATCACGATCTCCATTCTAAGCCTGCTTTCCTCCCCACCGGATAGACGAGGAAGTAGAGAGAAAAGAGAAAGCATGGATCCCTCTGTATCGCGTATAAAAAAGTTGTGCCACTCTTCAAAGCTAACTTAGTCAGTCCTGAGATGGTGAGTGGGTCTGTTGTATGCCAGTTTAAAGATGTTATATGTGCCGGTTCCATTAACTTTCTCCTTCCGTTTATGGCTGCTGCCCCTCTGCGGAGCCGTAGTCGTTACGTACTTGTCCTGAAGTAAACTGTGGGAATTTACACCTCCAGTAAAAAGAAAATTCTTTGAAGAGCTTTCAAAATACTCATCTTTATAGAATTACAGGGGGCTAACGGGAAACCTACCTTAACGTCTCACTTTGTACCTGTTTACGTTCCCCGTTTATATAGATGTTTCTTCTTCACTCGTACTTCCAACATATTTAAATTGCGGGCAATAACATAAACCAACCAAAGAATTTCACAGGAAAGTCGAAAAAGCTGTCAAAAATTTCTAATCCTATTTAGACTTCAAGGATTTTTTTTTAGCCGGGGCGTTTTTCACTTGAAAAGAGGAAAGAAATTACAACACAGTATCAAATTGGGAACACTGAGGGAACCGCGTTGGAGTACAACAAACTCATGGAATAGGTATGAAATGTATTTCAATTCAATACGCCTTCTCCACATTTGGGAACAAAGGAAAGCAAATACGCTAAAAGAAACTTTGACTGTTCACATTCGTTTCAGGAACGAGCAAAGAAGCACATCAGAACCCGTCTGGAACTTACAGAGCAGACTTGTGTTACCTCACATCACTCCTGTGACAGATCGTTCTCCTTCGTTGGGCGAAAACAATAGAGAAAAAGTTGGGCCGCTGAAAGGGAAACGGGTATTGAAATCGTCATCGGCACACTGACAGAAAAAAAAACTCCAGTCTCGCCAATTTTCTAGCTGTGGGCTCCCACCTGATTTATTTGAATTAGTCATGCAAAAGTGCGTTTTTTGCTGGCTGGATGTACACACCGGAGAAAACAAAGTGGATTTGGAGAGCAAGACATTGCTAGTGAGAGATAGGTGGTTACTCTGTTCATTATGGAAAATTTTCCCCTATGTCTATCGCGTAAATGATGGCGCTGGAAATGGACCAGCTTTGCTCCAACAGGTATGGACTATGTTTGGAATAGCACGTTTGATACATTCCTAGCAATTTCTCATTATTTTTCTTCCGCTATAACAATAGAACTATGCTGTTTGTTTTCCACCTAGTAAGGTGCGAGTTTGGGGTGGTTATAAAAATAAATGCTCGACAGGACGACTGTTCTCATGGAGCTTGAGCCATCCTTTTCAATGTTATTGCTAGGCTATATCTAGGCAAATCTGATGTTAGAGAAAATTGAATGCACACATGGCAGTCCATTTATTTTATGCCAGTTCTGAAAGGACCCGTTGGAGAAACGCATGTTAGTTTTAATTCGTTAGTTCGCATGTTAGTTAGTTCACACCATTACATTCATTCATTCATGATGATAATGATATGATACAGAAATGCATATTTACACAAGGAGAAAAAAGCTTTTGAAGGTTTTTCCAGTGTGATTCAGACTGAAAAAGTTGTAGCACTTTAGGTTTTTTTCCGGATAACTCATTGTCAGTTCTCATTTACCCATTGTTCGGTTCGCATATCGGATAACATGAGAGGTAGAAGATGAGGGTTTTTCATTGTAGAGGAAGTAAATGTCTGGTTATTAACTTACAGCATGATGTGGGGATGAGGTTTCTCTTTTAAACGGGAGTTATTTTCGCTTGTGCGAAACGACAATGAGGACTGAAAGGATCTTCACATAATGAAGGTTTCGAGCTGTCCATATTTCATGAAAGTTCTTTTATTTGTATGCTATTTAGTTTTACTTTTTCCTAAAAGTTTTTGATGCATATTGCGTTTTCTAGGGAAAGTAAGTGGAATTTTTAATCTGGAAAGATTTTGGCATGAAATGTATCCGATTACGTTTTGGTAATTAAATGTCATGAGGAGAATAGAAGTGAAACTAAGCAACACTCGAGTACAGGGAAATAGCGCAGGATTTAAAAAAATCAATTACATTTCTGCTCCTGGGTATGCATCAAATGAGGTAGACTTAGCAGCTTTCGAGAATGCCATTCAAAGTTTCAATATTGCAGATTTACTTATACAACATTATATACATTACCCAACTTTTAACATATGGGGCAATTCAACATGAAAGTTTTCCTCCGGTGCCCAAATAAAATAGGAACCATTTCCTTTTGACACATTTACTGGAACATGCTGCAGATATTATTCAAATTCCCTTGAGTTTATTGATAGAATATTAAAATATAGCGTGCCATTCTTTGAATTAATGTCCTACAGACACTATATAAACTATATAAACACGGCACTGGCACTCCAGCTAAAGTAATTATTTTAACAAATTGACCCTACAATAGAGATTACGATAACCTTGACAACTCATACATTTGTCTTTCTCCTTAAATGTGAAATATTGCATGGAACTCATACATCATCACTTTTCTACATGTTCATATGAAGGATTAGAGGGGAAACAATGAACTAGTGCAGATATAGTTCTGAGCAAGCATATGTAGATACTTGCGATGAAGCTTTGAACAAAGCTTTGCTTACCGAGAACAGGATTACTAAGGGTAATGATAATACAAATATCCTCTAAAAGAGGAAGGAAACTGGAGAAAAGAAGGGTCCGAAAAGTTCGTAATGAAAACTTTCCGACCTCTTACATCTCTATAAAGTGCTTCTAATTTCTCTTGAGACGCATTCAACATCCATGTATGGGCCCCAATTAACTTTGCAGCCGGCTCTTCTACTGATGCTGCTTGTTTTTAAATTACTTTGTTCAAGGAGCCTACACAAAGTGAGCATATAATGAGAGTGTCTTAGTTATGACAATGCTCAGAAATACTTTGTAGGTTAAAACCGTTCAGCCAAAATGCTAGCGCCAGGCTGTCGTGAATAAGCCATGGCTAACGAAGTGTGAAGTCTGAAATTTTGACAACGGACCCTTATAACTCAAGAGTCAAGACGCTCTTGCCATATGAAATCAAAATATTATTATACTACATGATATTTCATACTAAGCCATTAAACAAACGATTTCCGAGAGTAGGTTGAAATGTCATAGGCATGACTTTTGCAAGGTACCCACCGAGCCATCAAACTCTAAACCTTCATAGTTCTTCATCAAAGCATATTTGCACTTGTATAAGTCCTGTCCAATATGCAGCGAAGATGTTTTTCATTGACTTAGAAGCTACACCGTAACTTTGCATCCAACCATTTCCCTTCACCAGCGGCGAAACCGCATCATTTTTTGAGCTGTTATCCTAGGAAGAGCACGTTTCACATATCGATCCCTTCAGCAGACTTATGTAATACTTATGCATAATTCGAGTCTGCGATAAAAATGTCAGCAGGAATTGCGGAAATGGCGCTTGGATGACATTCTGCATTATACACAAATATATGCACGGCTGAATACAAAAATAAATTGTATATTTTGGACTACATATGATGAGCTAGAGACTTGATCGAGCCAGGGAGGATCTTTTAGCACAATTCATGTCAACAATAAGAAAACCAAGGGAAAAGGAGGCGTCTCATCGTTTCCGCTCAAAACATAAACATGTGGAATGATCCATTTTATTTGCAAAATGGTAACTATGCGGGGCTGAATTTACGCTGGATTAAAAGGGGAAAAATCTGGGACGACAGCAGTTAAGAATCTTTTGTCAAAAGTGAGCTTCCAAATGACCTTTATTCCATTCTACTTCCCCTTCTATCTCATAACAACACGTCCGAAATAAGGCTACATAGTCAGTTGCCGAAATGGCTCGGTTGACGCCCATATTCATGGTGAAAGCTCAAGCACGGTGGAGAGAAAAGATAAAAGTTACTACTGGAAATAACAGTTAATCATTATGACGTTATATAATTTATACTTACCTATTACATAATGGGCAAAGATTTACAAAAGCAAGAAAAAATACATCTCCTACTTCCACAGTCATACGTATAATTGCTCAAATGAAAAATAAAAACATTTCCTTAAATTTGCATAGAACTTCAGTAGACCATAGCCAAGAAATGGAGCAGCTTTTGTATTACAATTTGAGGGGCAGACTTGACTTAATGAATGAAATGACTAGAAGCCCCGTTATTACATCACTGCACTGTTGTTACCATTTCCAGCAACCATTTTTACCTTTTTGGATATGAACGCTGAATGGAGAAAGGAAGTTGGAGAAAGCTTTCATAGAATTTCAGCTTTCTTTCATAAAATCCCCCTTGTTTGAGGTTGACTCCACTGTTGGTTCACTGTTACCTTGTAAGGTTATATGTCTGGGTGCATCTATCATTTTCTTAATCATATTTGAAGAGCCACTGTCTATCTCTTGCTTACTTTCTTTATGTCGTTGACTATTGTCAGGGTTTAATGCTCATTATTCCGCTTCCCGTTCTGTTTGCAATGAATGAACCCCTGGGCTTTTGTTGTATGAATAAAATTATACTTTATATGAAAAATAGATTTTTTAGATAGAGTGATGATGACTGAGGTGAATGTTTCGTCTGTCATGCGTATATGGGGTATTAGGAAACGTTATAGGTATGAATAGAGGTTTTACAAATATTTTTTGATAGCCAACTGGCATGACTTTCATCCACTGTCTGAGAATGAATGCAAACAAAAATATAAACGTTGACTGAATAAGAATAGGGGATATGCATTATGCATAGAGCTGGATGGAGAAAGAGTATTTCCATTGAATGGAATGTTGCTGATATAAATACATTCAAATTCTAGGTTTGTCACTTCTCGTTTCACTCTTCATTCCGGATTTCTGTCATTCGACACTTTTCTACAATCTGTTCCTCCATTTTTCCTAGGTATTCAAGGAGAGGGGCTGGAAGGATTTTGGAGAGAAGGAGAACTCGGTCAGAGATGAGGTATCCATTCGAGCAACACAATGTTGGAATCTGTGGTGGAGAACCTCCATCATGAATTCAAATCGTGCCAGGCATCTCAAGCAGTGGCAGATTACCAATCATATTCCAAAAGCATCAAATTTCTGCCGAAAGGATGTCCTTGCCAGGCATCTCCGCCGGTTGAAATCCACCTATGGAGCTATATATGACTTCAGGTATGATCTGTAAAGGTAAAAATGTATAACACTGCACTAGCTTGACTTCAACTTAGCTCCTAATATAAATGCTGAAGAATATAAAACTGTCAGGAACAAATTAGGAGCCAGCAGATATACACAAATTTAATGCTGAGATTTCCCAGCAAAACAAAATATGCAAAGGAAAATCCATAAAAAACAACCACGTTTTATACCCTTGTACAATTGCAAACGAAGACATATTATTGCATGGCATGAATAAACTTCATTTTCCGAGATGGAAGGAGGTGGCAACTTTGCAATAGCAATTACCGTCCCAGCGAAAGCTACAGCTTGGCTACGACTATAACAAAGCAAAGCAATAAATTTACCTTTACCGTGCTTTGCTACTTTCCAGAGTATAAGAAACTGGGTCTGAAAGGTAAGCATCTTTTCCAGATTAGAGGTGACGCTGCACGCAAGTTCATATCGTATTTATAATATGGCATTTATTCTCGCCAAATGAAAGCCCTAAACTACTTTACTGTCTACTGTTTCAGACTCATGCAAATATTGCGAGTGTGGGGGAAAGCATTTTTTATCACTTCTGCTCCTGGATGACACTAGCATGATCTTGTACACGGGGTTTAATGCCAGTTTCGGGTTAATGTTTGATGAGCAAGGCACGCAAAGGAGCTTATGGATTATAGCGAATAGTTAAATTTACCTTTGCCGTTATGTCTAAGTGTAATCAGAAGTCAGCATAGTCTACTATACTGTGGCGAAGGTTTCGTGATGATGAGGCGAGTTTTGACATGAACATTCAATTTTGCACAGAAAAATATTTGATGACTTTTACCATTATGCAATGCTCATCTATTTTTAGAGTTAGAGTCGAGTGGGAAGAACTCTTTCCAGTTTAGCATCATCTGT
The DNA here is from genome assembly GCA_034696885.1 of Lepidocyrtus paradoxus. Taxonomy (NCBI): domain Eukaryota; kingdom Metazoa; phylum Arthropoda; class Collembola; order Entomobryomorpha; family Entomobryidae; genus Lepidocyrtus; species Lepidocyrtus paradoxus. The sequence goes on along the minus strand of JAQGAH010000541.1, from coordinate 15,241 downwards.
AGCAGATAAGGAACTAATTTTTTATCCATTCCATTCAAATTTGGATGTCGTTCAAAATAATCAAAATCCTAGAGAATGGAATTTCACAGTATTCTATATAGGGTGCTGTGCTTTATATGTATGTTTTATGGTGGAAATAAAATTGTTGGACGAGTTTCATTAGTTTCCTGAATACGCAAACCTGACTGACTGTACCATAGTAATATAAGGAACAAATTTTACGAAACGGAATGAAATATTTTGATGTATGCATGTATCTAGTTCGAATCGGAACATGGAGAATTACTATACATGCTTTCTAGATAAAATGGCAAGCATTTTTTTTACTTAACTTACATTCTACAAAAAAGGCAAAAAGAAAACAGTAGTAGCAAAGTCAAGTTTGAATTCTATCAGCCTTGTAAGCATACTCGTAATATTGCGAAAACGAAACCCCAGTTATCCTTCCAAGGGATCTGTATCACTTGGCCACGGAAATGTTGCAAGTTGAAACAATGGTTTTAGGAATTAGATTATAAAGTAGGATTCATATAAATCTCTACATAAATGTGCTCCAAACTCAAAAGCAACATGGAAGCTGTTTATTTACAGCCATACTAGCTGTACTAGAGCCATATACAAGATTGTAGAAACTGCAGGTTTGATTCTAAATTAATGAAGTGCTACAGAGGGACAAATAAAGCCTGTTTTATAGTTGTTCCAGAAGTAATGCAACGAGTTGCCTAAGTTGTGATTCATTTACACTGCAGCATTTTTAGAAGAAAAGCACAAAAAAACAAATAGGAAACGCGCAAATGTATATAAATCTAAATGTGATTAAAAAACAGTCACTTTTATACAAGCTCTGCATCACAATGCTGTGAATTGTACGTAACATAATTTCTTTTGCTTTTAGCCCCGTCTTCCACAGTCTTTTGCAGAGAAAGCTTGAGCAAAATTCTAGGGGGTTCCATAATTCAATGTCAGAATTGTTCGCTGAAAAAAAAGAGGAAAAATCCATTTCAGCTTATTATTGCGGAAGCTCGGTGGTGGTAGTAAAGCCAGTAAGGCGTAAACGGTGGTATAGCGTGTGGCGTTTTAAATATTTAAAATCATGTCAGAATATTGCTATATGCTTGAATAAATGCGAAGTCGCTTTTGCTTACGTTTCAAGTTATTGCCAAATCCGTTGCATTAAAGTTATAGCTCAGAGTTTTGATTTCGTATTGGAAACTTCACATTCGCATGTTGTTCCAAACGATCGTGAAAGTACTCCGGCTTCCTCTGCAAGAAATATGAGGCTACCTATAAAATTAATCGGATCACGGAAAAGTCCAAGTGATTTGCATAGGCACTGAACCTCCCAATGTGTGACTGCTTTCTATTGATAAGGTTGGGTGGTTGTTTTTTCACATGTTTTTAACTGAGTAGGTCTAAAACCATTGACATAAATGAGGAAAGTGACTTTAACGGAATGTTGAGCAGAAACTGTTGGAGGGGCAAAATGTATTCATGCCGAAAACAACGTACAAGTCTAAGCGTACTATAATATTCGCGTGCATGCATGCCAGTCTTCATAGATCTTTAGTCTGCCTGTTCATTTTACTGGCGTATAATCTGCAATAAGTAATGTATATAAATCAAAAGATCGATTGCAGATTGCATCGGATTACAGTTTTTATATGCAAAGCCTAAATAAGATAACATACAGACATTTAGAGTGGAATGAGCTTTTCAATTGGGAAACCTCAACTTGATTTTTTGACCAACATAACAGTGTCGTTCAATGTCAAGAGCAGTTGACGATTACCCAATTTGGCGTTAACATACATAACGGCCGTTTGTTTTTGCATGGGGAAAAGGGAGAAATGAATGCTTCCAGCGGAGCAGTCTGACAAGCTAATATATTAGAGTGGCTATGACAAAGTCATAATATAGAGCGGGGTTGTTGGTTCTTGGATTAGGACATTGGTCATTGCATCGGTTTTAGTTTTTTATACGTATACGGACATTTTATACTAAGGTTTACGTTATATGTAATCAGGAAAGGTTTTTATAGTCATGCACAAAACATTTACCCTTTTTTTATTGTTTCCTTCATTAGCCCACTGTCTTTCAATTTACCTCTGGAGTACACCCGATTGGTGGCTGAGCACACAAAGCGGCTCTGCGATATAGAATATGGGACACCTCCGGATCCGGGTTGCATTCCATTTGGGCCGAACCATCATTTACCCAAAGGAAAGAAAGCGCCACTTTGGATATCAAAACCGATTGCGAAAAGTCAGGGGAAGGGGATACTACTCTTTGATGTATGACTTTCTCCGCTTTCGCCTCTAAATTGCTTTTTTGTCTTCGTGTAAAAATAAATTATTAGCCTTTTTATCCCTATAACAATGACAGGAAATAAATGTGGCTCTGAATGCGGTAGTGTGTTGTCAACAAAGCATGGAAAGAAACGTTTACTGGCTGTTGGCCTGCTGGAATAGATTTTTGTAATATAAATTGGTGTTAAAATATAGATGCTGTATATTATCCACTTACTTAATGACTGCAAATACATGTTGATCAATTTCCTGAGCTTTCTCTGATATTGCTAAATGAAAGGAAACGAATGCCTATAATGAACATTGCTAAAGTAGGGTAGAAATAAGTTTTTTTTTTGCAAAAGTAACAGACCTGTAATGGTGACACATGTTATTTCCCTTTCAGCAAGTTACAAAGTTCTCCTACGATGAGGCATGTGTGGTCCAAGAATACTTAGCGAGACCTTATCTCATCAACGGATACAAGTGGGATCTTCGACTCTATGTTTGCATCACGTCAACCTCCCCATTAACATTCTACGCGTATCGGGAAGGGATAACGAGATTCGCAACAAGCAAATACGATCTTAGCAACCTTCCCAATGCTTTCTCCCATCTTACCAATACCTCGGTGAACAAGCAAGGGCCGAACTATAAGAAGAACAAGGAGACAATTGGTTTTGGTTCGTAACCGGAACTGATAAAAATTGATCATGTCTCTTGCTGTCTATTCAGGCTGCTGCAGTTCCAAACTAATTCTCTTTCCATTTCTTTCCGTATCGTAAAATAGGATCAAAATGGACGCTGCGCCAGCTAAGAAAGTATTTTGACAAGACGGGCGTAGACGATTACTATCTGTGGCAGAGGATTTGGTCAATATTGGTGCTAACGATAATCGGTGACGGGAAGAATTTCTCGAGGATCGAGGCAGCAGATAAATCCTTTGAGTTCTTAGGCTTTGACATTCTCGTCGATGAAAATCTCAAGCCAAATCTGTTGGAGGTGAGAAAATCGATCTATATAAAAGTGTTGGGCATTGTATCTTGCCCATTCTGTCTTTGACATTGACATGCTATTCACGTCCCGTCATTAGTTTGCTGTAGCAAAATATTCCATTATAAAATGCAAAATTTACGTCTTAATCCTGAAGGTAAATACGAACCCCGGCTTGGGCTGTGACGACTTTAGCAATGTGGATGAGCTAGTGAAAAAACCGTTGCTGCACGAAATGTTTACGCTACTTGGCCTACCGGACTGCAGAGAATTTATGAAACGGCGGAGCTCAGGCTCTACCTCTCTATCGTCCTCTGCAGATTCCGATAAAACGTGTTGGGGAGAGAGTGAAGATGAATATTTATTGGAGCAGATAGTGAACTCTGGAAGAGGTAAAATCCTACAAGAAAGCTCCTTGTTTACAAGATTTTATGAAGAAAAAAACGCTTTGGGATGACTACATCGAGCATTCAGTTTATTTAGGAAAGATAATGATGTCTAAAAGCATCCGTTTTTTTGTACCCTTTCTCGAAAAAAATGAATAAGAATGGGAAAGCACACTTTCACCTTCAACTCTGAAGCTTCCCACCATGTTCCAAACCTGGGTTCATACACCATTCCCACAGTACGAGGTCTCAAAATTGATGGTGAAAGGGAGCAAGGTGCAAGGCTATAACTCAAGGAGCCGCTCACATCTCACTCATTGCTTCTGTCAAGCCTATCCCGGAGATCTGGAACATGAGTCATTCTCATCGGATGAGGATAATTTACACTGTTATAATGACCCTGGCAGCAAGTCCCCAGGGCGCCAACAGAAAGAGTCGTCGAAATTTACATCTGTCAGTGTAAATCTGCCGGCATTAAGTAAGATTTAAAAAAGTCATTTTCCCACTTTCTCCCATTTTCTCTCTCTTTCTAAAGCAAATGAGCAAATAAAATATGCCTTTTTGTAACAGAAGGACCTCGGGAGAAGTTCAAAGCAAAGCTTCCAAAAAATGGGCCCGGCTTATGGTTCAATCCAAGGGATTGGTCTTCTGCTGCACCACCAGTGTGTGGAGACTGGGTGAGGATTTTCCCATTTGATGCCATTACGGATGAATGTGCAAAATTTGAAACCGATGAAGACATGAAGAAATCTGTTACCCAGGTGACGACACTTGAAATAATTTGAAGTTCTACGTATTTACTTATTATGCGTTAGTAAAATTATTCCAACGTGATTCATATTACCCCAATTTTCTTGTCTGTCGATTTTTAGGTGAGCGAGTACCTGAAGTATGTGAAAGACATCTTACGTCACTCTGGCTACAGATTAGAAGATAATGTGTATGATGACTGCATACGGGACTCTGGTGCCATTAGCACGGAAGCTTGGCATCCCTATCTTTAATAACAATTTGTTTTTCTATGAAAACTGTTATTAATATCTCAATAACAATAAACAATGATAATATTTCACTGCCAAGACCTATATTTGCTGCCAGGAATGGACTTTTTGAAATTCACATTTTGCCTTTTGTTTTGATGCGTTGACTGTCTCGAATAAATAAAGCTAACATGTTTAAACTCAAAGTGTCGCCAAGCTTACTTTTATTTAAAACCATATGGAAGCACTTGCAAGTAGGCGTTTTTAAGAAAATATGAATACCTGCATTGTTAGTAGAATGGATTACGCAACAGAAGGACAAGATTGCATAACTGCACTTATAATACAACTGCATTAAACGTATTCCAAAATGAAAACAACAACACTTGAATAACATCAAATATTGATGATACACAATAGTCCAAGTTTACGGTATGATTTTTATTTAAACATGCCTCATCTCTCTGGTCATTTGTAATATATGCGTTGACATTAAATTAAACTTGACAGTACTCAATTAACTAAAGAAATGAACTAATACATCCCTATTGCAGAGCTATTGGCCCATAGATTTTGTTATTACATAACCTATTTATCTTCAAAGTAATAATTAAGTAAATATAATGTAACATGAGCCTTCAGCTTCATATGAAAAGTTCATCAAATTATAGGTGGACAGAAGACAGAACCTTCTTCCTGAAGATCAATCCCAAAGTATGAATTCGTCGTTATCAGCTTATACTATACAATTCATTGGTATTTACTTTAATTTCTAAGGCCAATCAGCACTATGTGATCAGCATAGGTCAACGCGTTGTACGATATAATTCAATAAAGCGATGCGAAAAATAATTTCCATGTTGAACATTTTAATTAAAGCTATTTGACGGCTTACGACGAGTACTATAAACTAGTCTGATGATGACATTCTGGTTCCCATGTTTGAATATTTGCAAAGACGTAATTTAAGTACATTACAAATTCCATTATAATTCCAAACAGCTATATAGCTCTAACAACTGGTACAGGAGGAAATATCTAGCAAAAAAGTAAAAATAAAGATACCGTCACTAACTTTTAACCCTAACGACGAACATCTTCCTTACGTCAAAGTGTTTTCCTACTTAACTGTAGATTAATGTTCTTGCACTTCCGCATACTGATATTGATTTATAACAGTTTTAAACTGCATATAACAGTATTACAGTAGCATAAGTAGATCACCATCATTCCCGATTACAGTCGAAAGTATTAGTATTCAAAAAGTTTACATTTTCTAATTAACTGTGCTTCAGAAAAACACGAATATCCTAATTGTATATATTAGTAATCCACTAACAGTTTTGTAAAGGCGGGCAGTGAACAATTCAAATAAATGCAGAGTGAAGAGTTCACACAATTGCAGTCATACTGAAAAAATGCAGGAAGAAACCGCGCAATCAACAGATTCACTCATATCACATATTCTGACTTCGCATCCTAAAGCTGAGCAGACCTAAAAAGTGAAAAAATTTTTAGTTCCTAAATTGTGAGATATTAAAAAATAGAAAAGTATTTGCGAATAATATAATATACATCTCGTAGTTGAGGATCACTGACCATATTAATTTGGTTATCTATTCCTTAAATACAAAGAAGGTAAGACAACCTGTAATGTATCTTTAAAATAACCTACAATCAAAGCATGACAATGAAACTTTTATAGAAGCTAAAACTAAACATAGACTAAACCGCATCGAAAAAATAGTAACCTGTTTGTTTCTCGCAAATCTGATGTGTGCAATAGTTTTTGGAGGTTTCTCTGCGTAAATCATCTCGTTTGTCGGTTACCTCTAGTAAATTTATTATTTTGGTAGAGTTTTAGATATCGTCATTCCTATCTTATGCGTTACTGTTTTACGTTAGTAATAGTTGGTAATATTTTCACCAGAAAACTCTTCCATACATATAATTGCCATAACTTAATCTAAAAGTCCAAAGCCCACTCATTGTCGACTAAGAACGCATCAACAACCTCTTTCATTGCATAATTTGGAATTAGTTGTTCCGCCGTGAGAGTAACCCTTGTGATAGGGTCAAAATGGCCCACTCTCATTAAATGTTCTTCGATATCCTTCCGCTCATATGTAATGCCACTTGGAGTAACCACAGGCTCACGCAAGATTTCAAATGATATTTTCCCACATAAATAGTCGGGCACATCACGTTTCTGCAAAGTCAAAGTTTTCAATATTTATACAGGTTTTATAGCGCTTTGTGAATTGAAAAAAAAAACTTGAAACCAAACATACCCGACGACGCTCATCCACTTTTGCGAATAAATTGTTCAGCTCTGCCATACAGTTATCGGAATAGCGCTCTACTGAAGCAATCCGGTCATTAACTTCTGGAGTATCTCCCTTACCCCCAGCATTTATTTTAATTTGGTCGATCTACAATATTGATATATGTATTTACATTCAATCCCTAAATCAAATCAGCATAATAGTATTCAAGTTGTACATAAGTATTGCGGAGTAAAGCTTGACATTTTACCTGTCTCTCTCGATCCTCTCGGACCAATCGAGCTAGATAACTTTGTAATTCAATTTCTTCCGAAAGACGCTTCTCTTCTTGGATCGCAAATCTGCGCTTTCTCCAATGACGCAAAACTTGGGTCATTTCGTCACCATAGTTCAGTCTAGAAAATCAGAAGATCGAAAATGATGTCAGACTTGTAACGTTGTAACTCAATTTATTTTTATTATCTACACATTAATTTATTTATTTATAGGACCTCTGTTCCTTGGCCAAGTCGACAGCCCGTTGAAGGTGTTTTACACCATCGTCCATCATGTCCAATTCACAGAGAGCTTGGCCTAGGAAATGATGTCCTTTAACCATGTTTGGATCCAATTCAAGGGCAGCACGGCAATCAGCAGCTACATCTTCAAATCGATTCAATCTAAACAAAAATCATGATACACAAATAATTAAATTAAATAAACACACATTTCATAACATTGCACATATCAATTTATCTTTCAATTCTGGTAAATGGTAATTTAAAAATTAATTGCCTTAGAGCAGCCAATGCCCGATTCGTAAAATAGATTGGATTCGAAGGGTTCTTCTGAATAGCATTCGAATAACACTGGATCGCCTCATCATACTTGCGGGCAGCAAAACATCGGTTACCCCGCTCTTTGAACTCGGCGTCTGACATTACCGTAAATGAGCGCTTTTGACCTTGTGAAGGATGATGACGATGTCCACCGGCAGTGCTTGACGCCATAAGTATCACGTTTAAATGTTTTTCCTCCTACGTCTACCAATTTAATTAGGTACTTATCTAGTTTCTTATACGTCACTTTTCCAAGGAGATATAGCTGATAGCAGTTAGCTGGACCATTGGTAAACTACTTGTAACTACCCTTGACATTACCAGTATAATCAGCTTCCCAGGACCCTTGCTATATGACACTTATCAGTATCACTGACTCTTAAACAGTTCCTGCTGATGCAATTCAGCGTAACCAATAAAATAGTTCAAAATTACCAAAAAGTGCAAAAAGATAAATGGGCAGACATTAATTACAAAACCAAAACCTCAAATCCTACTTTTTTTTAGCCCAACGCGGTTATTATTTAACATTACAACTGTAATTATCATTACTGTTTGTTGCAAATCAACACTAGCTCCGATAGCAAATCTTCCCTAACACTTGACACTGATTGTCCCAAGTCAAGGCGAATTCCCGGGTTAAAATTTGCAATACCATTTAGTACTCCCCAGACAAGGGATGACAGACAGTAATTAACTTCACAAATTAACTTCAACTGTGCAATGTGTGCATCCGCAAGAGCTCGCAAAACAGTTTTGGAGTTAGCTTTATCAGATGTTTTCACTATTCCCTAATGCTAGAAAATCATTGTTTTTTTTGTGGGATAAGCATAACAAAAAGATCAAGCCATGTTCCTTCCTCCATTCGATTCACTCTTCTCTAGTTACACAACACAAAACCCTACTCTACTCTACACTCCTTCACGTCTACTACATTGTACATAATACATTGTACAAAGGGACTACGAGCGCAGCGTTTGCGAACTGAACTGCGTTGAATTGAGTACGGCACTTCATTAATTGCAATTGACAGCAGCAGCAGCGTCCGCCTCTCATGAGTCACATAAGCTTTGTTCTCAATTGCACAACAGGGCATAGAGCATCTATTGCATATTTGTTTTGCAATTGCCGAGCGTTTTCCATTTTTAGGAATCTGCATGTGAGATGATTTTGCCAGAAATAATGCTTCTGATAGCTAATTTCTGACAAGATGACATTATATTTGACTATTCCCTCACATTAAATTCAGCCGCATAAAAATATCATCATTCATTATAAAATCTAATGCTATGAGAGCCTTAAGGTGTTTTGGGTGGAATTAGTAAAGTAGAAAAGGAAACGTGACAATGCTCATAATTAACTTTTTGAGTTATTTTTATGTTTAATTAAAACCTTCTTTAACGTAGATTGACAAACAAAGAATGAATGAGTGGTGGAAACTGGGTAGAACTTAAATTAGAATGAAATGAGTACAAATATTATTTGTTTGTTATAATAACAAATTATATGTATATTTATGCGGTATGATGAGTGAAGTCAAAGCAAAAAAGTCTGTTTTAATCTCCAATAAATTGACTTTAATTAACTACCTAATTGCTGTGATTGAACTTACTCTATCGCGATGTTTGGGGCGTACGGTGAAGATACCGACCATTCTAAACATTGATCTTATTTTTAATTTTATTTCATTTATTTCAATCAACACTCATTCATCACCTTAAGTTCGTATATAGTATTAGATTTTATGAGAATTTTTTTAAACAGACGATCGATTCGTCATAGGAGGATTTTTTGACGCTCGTCAAGTGTCCGCAAAGAGTGACGCTATGAAAAGTGACGCCTGCTCAAAAAAAATTCAAAGTCCAAATTTTCGTCGAGGTGCTCAAAGTGACGCCTGAACACTTTAAAAAATATGCATGTAAAATCTTTCATCTTTTTTAATTCTTTGCTCACTAAAACACAGTAGAAACTTGTCACGCATGCTTCATCTGCCATATATCATTGCTGTTATTCCCATACGTTTTGCATATATTCGTTAATAATTTGTATGTTTGCAAAAGAAAAAAAGTAAAATCGACTGGAAAAAAAGTCAGTACTAAAATTTTCATAGAAGAGGACAAAGAAAATATATGTATAGAAAAGGGGGACAAAGAAAATTGCAAATCAGACTCTCCCAGTCCCAACTCGACACTGCCGTTGCACTGATTTGTGGGGATCTAAAGAACCAAGCAATTAAGAACCCATTGAAAGCAACTGGGGAATTTTTTTCGAAGTTACTCAAAATCAGCCAGTACTGCAATGGATTTTTTTAGGAGAAAAAAAAATCCAAACAAAAAGTGTAGTTTGTTTTATGTTTTTCCTCAAAACTCGGGGGCTGTCTTTGCTTTCAGGAGTAACAAATCTTAATTTTGCATCCAATGGCATGGCTTAATATTGCTTTGAATTTAAAAAAGTGTTCAGGCGTCACTTTGAGCACCTCGACCAAGATTTGGACTTTGAAATTTTTTTGAACAGGCGTCACTTTTCATAGCGTCACTCTTACCCTGATCCGAAAGATCCAGGTTATAGTGTCGTAGAAAATCTTTACGCGATAGTCAATCTAGATAGAAAGTCACGCGATTTTTATAGGATTTTTATGAGATTATCTACAGTAAATTGTTTGTATGAATATTGTTTAATTATTTATAATTATTTTTATCTTAAAAACATTAAACATTTGGTTTTTATGCTCTCAGACTTACAGACAACCTACAGTCAACGAAATAAGGTGTAAGGAGTCACGTCATCAATGATGACTCATCATGTTACCTATAGTTGACAGCACACGACCGAAGCTGCGCTTTTAGTATTAGTCTGGGATCCACCCTTGCAATACATTGATTTATGTCTTGTCACAGGAAAATTCAAAAAAAAATATATGTGATTTCAACATATTTTAACATTTAATCGCAAGCAAATGTGACAATCTTACTAGCACTAAAATTTCCTTGAATTTTTGCATATAGGAACTTTCGGTTGGATTCTAGATATAAGCAGCCAGCCACGAAGTGGCTGCTCTTTTCTAGAAGCTAACCGAACTTTCTCGCGCAAGTTATAGCAAATCAAAAAAATTACCTCTGCTTATAAAGATGTCAACAATTATGCATATTCAGGATGTCCTAATCGTCCTCATTGGGTTGCTTATAGTATGGGAGATACTCGAAAAGATTCGATTGTTTAGGAAGATGGCTCCGGGTAAGTATTTCTGGCTTTCATTTGGTTGATATATATATAACGGGTGGATAGCTTGAGTATGTAATCTGAAGACACTTGATCAATCCGTTTAGCTTGATTTTGCTGTTGAGCCGCCTTTCTTACGAGACCACAACCGTTTTATAAGTGTCTATTTTTACTATTCACAGGGCCTTACGGAATTCCAATTGTTGGATCTATGATTCATTTATTAAATACTGATGTGATCGACGAATTCCAAAAATACAAGAAGAAATATGGACAGGTGTTTCCTTGTCTGCTGGCGACTTTTAGTAAAAATAATTAAAATCAATCATTCAAATTCATTTAGATTAATTTGAATAATGTCGATAATCCATTAAGTATGGTCGTGGTTGTTACTTTTGTCATTGATAAATGTAGCATAACAGTCGTAACCGATTGGCGATTAATTATTGAGAACGTGAGAAAAGATGAGTTCCAAGGCAGACCTGACTTTGAGATCTGGCAGCTGAGGAATTTAGGAAATCGAAATCGGGGAGTTCTCGTATCCGATAACCCGGTCTGGCAAGAACAACGGCGTTTCCTTATTAGGGGACTCCGAGATTTCAGAAAAGATAGCATGGAAGGGATGTTTATCAATGAGTTGCGGGATCTTCAAGCTACATTACGGTAATTATAAATAATTAGTAAAATGATGCTCGTAATTGACTGAACATGCTTCATTATATTATCATTTTTCATTTATTATACTCCTTATGCAGAAAAGAGATGGGCCATCCTATCAACTTGTCTGGAGTCTTTAACGCTCCTGTTCTGAATTCGTTGTGGTTTCTTGTGACTGGGAAGCGTTTTGAATTGGACGACCCCAAATTAAAAAGCTTAATCACTCTTCTAATTGAGTATGATGTTTACTGATAGAGATATTTTTATAAACCATTTCCCACCCAAAATAATGGTACCGTATGTAATACAAGGGGTGGCCAACTCGCCAAGGCGAGACTCATACAATGCTTTAGCCTAAAAAGCACGGATTAATGCGACGCTGTAACGTACAACTCAACAATTTTTCAGAATGCATGTATTTTGAATAATGCTGTGTAGTGTTAAAAAGCATGGATATACACAATGCTGTAGCGTAAAACTCAACTCAGTTTTGCATGTATTTTTTAAAAATATTTTATACGATGCTGTAGCGTAAGAAAGCATTGATTTATACGATGCTGTAGCATTAGACTAACGCTACAGCATTGCATGGAACCATGCCTTTTCACGCGACAGCATTGTAGAAATCCATGGTTTCTTATGCTACAGCTTTGTATAAATCCATGATTTTTTGTTGGCCATCATCTTACCTGATCTTATCTTAGACTTAGTGAGTTATAAGTAAGATTGTTGATGGGTAACCATGTTTTCATTTAACAGTAACGTTCAAGGAGTTCAGTTAACCTCGCCAGTGTTGTTCTTCTATACTGTAGTTAAATACGGGCTAATTGGACGGAAGCAGATTAAATCCCATATGAAATTTCGAGCACAGCTTCGGGAAATTTTGGAGGAGGTTATCGATGAGCACTTTGAACGGTACGAGGAAGGTGACGTTCGTGACTTTATGGATGCCTATATTCAGAAAATTAAGGAAAGCAGCTCTAAAGAGTCAAGTTTCTATTCTGAGGAAGGAAGTGAGTTATCATGCACGACTAATTGAGTATATATTTCCCAACTGTAAAGTTAACAGTGTTGAAAATGAAAACTGTAAAACGTTTGATTTACAGGATCCAATTTGTACGCAGTGCTTTTGGACTTGTTTACAGGTTAGAGTTTTATATCTAGATGCTTTTTAAATATGTGTATATTTCTAAAGCTTGTATAATCATAAAAAGCAGAAGTTATATTCCGCATTAGTAGGATATAAAGATAATTATGATAATTGCAGCCGGTGGAGACACAAGTAGTACAACTTTGCTGCAGAATCAATAATCAACGATTTCCAATCAGTACTATTTTGCAGTGCTGAGTTTTTAGTCGAGTAGCACGGTGTACAGGTTCCATCCTAATTTTCAGAACACACAAGTCATTTGGTAAATTACATATAGGTTGCATTTATAGCGTAGTTGCATCTTAAGCTTATTATGTGTCACCTCCTTCCTTCTTCCGAATGGAAACCGGATGGACTCTAACTTTCCTTCATTTGTTGAATAACGCATCTGTAAAATCGCGAATATCTCCATCTTTATAATTCTCCAAGTGCTCATCGATAACAATATCCAATAAATTGAATAAAGTTGACAACTAGATTAGTCTAGAGGGTAATATAACGTGTAGCTCTGTTGAGTGCTGGAAGCGTTTATTGTCATTTAGCCATGGCTCCGTCCTCCTTTTACGAGTGGGACTACTTTTGACCCTGTAAAATAGCAGAGACGTACTTTACGTGTAACGAAGCTTCCGTTTTTCACTTCTCGGGGCCTTCCTTTTAGTGATTTTCCCGTTTGTTGTCTTCCTCTTGGCTTCAACTAATGATTGTGAAGTTGAAGACTTTGTGATTTTGGCAGGAACTTCAGCACTTTCAAGAGGAATCGGGACCACTCGCGTTTTTGGTGGAGGCGCTCTATCTAGAGATCGCGTCCTTATGGCGGGCTGCGAAGAGGAGGCCTGCAACGAGTTGCCACCAGCTTCAGATGTTATCATAGGCTTAGTGGATGGTTCGTAGCTAAAGCTGGCTCGTGTGCGTTGGAGGAGCACCGTTTCATTACTTCTTGGGGGTCCGTGTTTCATCCTTGCTATTCCACTGAAAGAAGAAATTCGAGAAAGAAATATTCTTATATTTTTTTATTACTTATTTGGGGTTTTAAAGAGTGAGAAAATATATTACAATTTCATTACAGAACCATACCGAAAGCGGTGTAAGTTCCAATAGGCAGCTAGGAACATATAGGCGGATTGTGCTATGTTGTAGGTGAATTCGCCTATGGTCATCATAGGTGAATTCTGCTATCCCCCCGTCGTCTCCAAATCTAAGACCTCTACTAAAAAATGGACTTCAAATTCACCTATGATGACCATAGGCGAATTCACCTACAACATAGCACAATCCGCCTATATGTTCCTAGCTGATAGGGAGCGTTTCAAAAACAAAGTTTGCAATAGTAACTCAATTATCAGGTATTGCTTCCAATATAACAATTTTCTTAAATTGGCTGACCCGTCGAAGACGTTCAATTAAGTACAAGCAACCTTTCGCTTTGAATGCGTCAGCTTATACTGTCGAGGATTTTATAGTGACTGACAATGAGTGCTTGGGTCCAAGCAACCTTAGTACCAGTACCAATTCCTTAAACCTAAAAGTTACATATCGCAATAAATCTAGTTTAATAAAGTATGAGTTATGGAAAGGCAAGTGCAGCTCCTTCTATCCATTTTAAATATGCATTAAGCCGATTGTTTACCTACCAGTACCTGAGTCTAATATATGTATATTAATATTTCATCGGATAGTCGTTGTTTTAAGGAATAACGTAGATATAGTCCATGACATAGATAAGCGATAGGATCGTTATGCGTTTCTCTAATCTTACCGTTATTTCATATTTATGGCTACCTATTCATTAGTTCAAGTGCACTGATAATTTTTTTAAGCTACTCATATGAACTAGCCTAAAATGAACCTAAAAACTGCAATGCATTATAGCCACGCTTTTTATACTCTGCGATATGATGAGAAATGGGATGAAAAAAGCTATATTTATGTCTATGTGCTGATGATGATAATGATAAGAGGGATGACTAAAATTATTTTCACAGTCTTGTTCTCCAGGTATACTTATTTGTTAAAAATAAAGCCAAGAAATGCACTTTGGTATTACTTACTAGAGAATAGTGTGACTCCTACCAAAACAACTGTTTCTTCTTCTTTCTACGTACACTTTGGAAGTCCATGTTGTTATTATAAAAATCTGTAAACTGTTTTGAAATATGGCTTTCATTAACACTTGCCCTTATATTGAAAATTTAACTAGTATGTACAATTAAAAATCACCATAACTAGTGTTATACTCAGTTTTTAATAATTTAATTCGTGCAGTTTACACAGTTTGTTTACTTTTTACTTTCAGATAACCCTACGCGTGCGGTATTGAGGGAAATGAAGAAATACTGGAATGAGGACTTTGCAGATGAAACCGAAGAATATAATTTATTCCAGAAACGGAATCCCATCAAAATGCAAATATTTTCGAGGCCGGATGGAATTGGTCTTGGCCTTAAAACTGCTGAGGATATTCCAAAACA